>CAUYRH010078529.1:0-38048 GCA_963574655.1 Perodicticus potto
ATATAGTGATTAAGAAAATGCTATGAGGGCTATCTCTCATAGTACGATCAAAATGTTTCTGATAGTATATGAAGCACATTCTGCCCTATGATTGCACCAATGTACACAATTATGATTTAATAAAATTATTAAAAAAAAAAAAAAAGATACAGGTTCTTGGTGGTGCCTGCAGCTTAGTGGTTAGGGTACCAGCCACATACACCAAGGCTGGTGGGTTCAAACCCAGCCCGGGCCAGCTAAAGCAACAATGACAACTGCAACAACAACAACAAAAAAAATAGCCAGGTGTTGTGGCAGGCATCTGTAGTCCCAGCTACTTGGGAGGCTGAGGCGAGAAAATCAGTTAAATCCAAGAGTTGGAGGTTGCTATGAGCTGTGACGCCACGGCACTCTACTGAGGGCGACATACTGAGACTCTGCCTCAAAAAAAAAAATAAAAAAAGAAAAAATAAGATACAGGTTCTTGCTGTCACCCAGGCTGGAGTACAATGGTGGAGTCATAGCTCACAGTAAACTGGAACTTCTGGGTTCAAGTGATCCTCCTGCCTCAGCCTCCTAAGGAGCTGGGACTACTATAGGTATGTGTGACCACACCCAGCTAATTAAAAACAATTTTTTTTGGTAGGGGCCAGGTGCAGTGGCTTATGCCTATAATCCTAGCACTTTGGGCTTAGGCAAGAGGACTGCTTAAGGCCAGGATTCGGGACTAGCCTGAGCAAGAACAAGACCCCCAACTCTACAATAAACAGAAAAATTAGATGGGGAGGCATGTGCCTATAGGCCCAGTTGCTTGTGAGACTGAGGCAGGAGGATTGCTCTTTTTTTTTTTTTTTTTAGAGATGAGGTCTTGCTACATTGCCCAGGCTGGTTTAGTGTTTTATAGTTTCACATGTATCAGTTCATGTTCGATGCAACTAGAATACATATACATTCTTGTTATATAGTCCTTCCTCATTGTCCTCCTGCTTTTTTTTTTTTTTTTATTTTGATACATAGCCTCAAGCTGTCACCCTGGGTAGAGTGCCGTGGCATCACAGCTCACAGCAACCTCCAACTCCTGGGCTCAAGCAAGTCTCCTGCCTCTGCCTCCCAAGTAGCTGGGACTACAGGTGCCCACCATAACGTCTGCCTTTTTTTTTTTTTTGGTTGCAGCCACCATTGTTGTTTGGCGGGTCCAGGCTGGATTCGAACCCGCGAGCTCAGGTGTACGTGGCTCGTGCCTTAGCCCATTGAGCCCCAGGCGCCGAGCCCCTCCTGCTTTTATTGTGGAACCTCCCAAAATGAAGGATTAAAACTAAACCCATAGGCTCAGCACCTGTGGCTCAAAGGGCTAAGGCGCCAGCCACATACACCTAAGCTGGTAGGTTTGAATCCAGCCCGGCCTGCCAAACCATCACCACCACCACCAAAAAAATGGCCGGGCATTGTGGTGGGTGCCTATAGTCCCAGCTGCTTGGGAGGCGGAGGCAGGAGACTCACTTGAGCCCAGGAGTTGGAGGTTGCTGTGAGCTGTGATGCCACAGCTCTCTATCCAGGGTGACAGCTTGAGGCTCTGTCTCAAAAAAAAATAAAAAAACTAAATCCATACAGAAATGGGAAAATATCTAAATCATACTTTTATTTTAAAAAATAATAGGGCAGTGCCTGTGGCTCAAAGGAGTAGGGCACCAGCCCCATATACCGAAGGTGGCAGGTTCAAACCCAGCCCCAGCCAAAAATAAAAAATAATAATAAAGCTTGGCACAAAATAATCAACCAGAAATGTACATTGCTAGGTTAAAGTGAAAAGTTTGTGGCGCCATGGAAAGGTGCTACCACTCCACCTCCCTCAGCCTGAGGCCATGGTGAGAAGCCCAGTTTTCACTGAGTAGTAGGTAAGTTTAACAGCAGCAAAAATCAACTCCCTCTTCACCCACCCCCCAAGAGAAAGTACCCCCCCTCGTACTCCCTGGAACTTGTCTATTACATCTTTGCCCACATCTGGGTCTTGTGGTTGATAAAATGGAGACTTTGGCCCATCTGACCCCAAATTTGTGCCCAGGTCCAGGTACGATGCCACACCTGAGCGGCAGCTCCTCCCAGTGACTGGGGCCATCGATGACTAATAACACTCCTGGGCACCTGTGCCATTTTACAGCGTTCAAAATGCTTCAGCAAACCTTATCTTCACCATGGGCGAAGACCATGACCACTTGTCAGCTAGGCGGGCCAAGATGTATTATTCACATTTTATAGACAAGGAGACAAGGTCCAAGGTTAGGTGGTTTCACTGACAGCTCGCTGCATACCAAGTTCATACATAGCTGTGCCTAAGAGCACATTATTTGCATCATCTCATTCAACACCATGGATCAAAATCCACCAGCTGATGACAGATTTGTTACATGATTTCCATGTAAGGAAGGAGGTAAACAGCCTTACCCAGGCCAAGTAACTTGCCTACAATCACAAACTTTTAAGTAGCTGAGGCAAAACGCAGACCCACTGAATCACACACTGTACACACTTTAACGCGTTCTGAGTGACTAACTTGCTCTCGCGGCCTCTGGTATACCGAGGAATTGCTGATGCATGAAGCACAGGACATCCTTGGACACTTCTCTCTCTGCCACTCAGGATTAGCGAGGTGTCTCATGAAACCGAGGAGGCACAGTGCACACTGAAGACACTCAGTACTAAGTTTTTGAACTAAGTTTTTAAAGTGTTCATTCTGCTTTAGAATGAGGGAAAAACCTGCAAAATGACTGGCTGTTGGCCTTTAGTTGAAGTAAGAGGTAGCTGATCTTGTTGGGAAGTCCAGACTTTATGGGAGACACTCGGCAGAGGGGAAAGAGGCTCAGCTGCATCCTGAGTATGTCATGAGCCACACTCACCACATCTGGAGGTCCTTCTAACACCAGGGTCACCCCACTATGACAAATGTGATGGCCAGCACATCTACAGACCTTTTTGGTGTCATAAGCTCTGTGATTTAGTTAGAAGAGCTGTTGATAGTTTACAACTGAGTTTCCTCTAGTTAGCTAATAATTTGCATGTAGATAAGGACCATTATTTTCATGTTTACGGGATTTCTTTAAACATACAAACCATATCACAGTATGTTCCTTAAAGTAAAAATTTTTAATTGCTACTTCAGCTGAAAAGATGATCAAATACATTCTTGCCTCAACTCTCATAGCTCTGTGGAAGGTCATGGAATGTAGTTTCACATGTAAGTTCTTGCTTGTCTTCCCTTAAAAGCAGAAAAATCCTGAAGGTGCTTTTGGTTAAGAACCCAATTCTACATATAAGATAGGAGAGAAAATATAGCTTCCTGCTAAAGTATTTATAAAATAATAGGCATTCCATTTTAAAACAAAGCCATGAAAAAGATAACTCCATTTTATTTTATTTATTATTGTTATTATTTTTTACAAACAATAGATTTGCTGCAACATGCTCTGGCTCATATTATTGAATTAAAAAATTTAACACATTTCAAAAATATCAAAAATACACTATAATGAGTCTTAGGACTACAACGATTGCACGAAACCATAAGATATGAGCCCACTGTCTGGATGACATCCATTGGCAACAGTGAGAGAAGACCCTACAGCGTCTGGGAGGGGCATGAAAGTCAGAATACAAGGAGCATGTGTGATCAGTCACCAAGGAGGGCGACAGAGCAGGGTTTGCTGTAGCTGCTTTTCTCCATCTAGAAGTGCTTCCCCCAACTATGGAGCGGAAGTCACTAACTGCAGAGAAAGATTAACTTGACTCGTTACTGGGAAGTCTCCAGTTACTGGGAAGTCTGAAGGGCTCCACCCGAGGGAAGTGAAAAGTAACACAAGACAGTTCTATAGTGATGCAGCAGACATCACCGAATGGCTTGGAGACTAATTATGTAATAACTGGTACATGTATCGATAATAGCCAAGTGCTCCCTTATGGAGGTCTCTTCATTAATTATTATTGAATAGATAGAGAAGGTGAGCCTGTGGCTTCCAAGTACCTGCTTCCGCAAACATGGAAAGAGCATCATTTGATATTCAGTAGATCGGCCACACCTAGCCGGCTCCAGCTTCTGGCAAACAGCATCACTACACGCAAATATACTAGCACCCAGTGAACACGGCGCTGCTCCTGAGGGCTCCTCTGCACCCCAGTAAATGAACCCACCATTTATCCGTATGTGTGTCCATTATCGCACACATACATGGACAACAGTATCATCAGCCCTCACGTATACCAGGAATGGTAATTCACAATGACCAGCCTCTGCAGTAGCACTGTAGCTTTATGTCATACCAGCACTCGAATTTTCAAATATATTTCTAATCCATTTGGATAATAAAAAGAATACCATGGCTGTCAAGACACATTGTTTCCTTTCTTCCATGGGACTCCTGAACTGCTTGCTCCCATACTCAGGAGCATTCTTCCTTCAGAATTCTCTGAAACTTGTCTATTAAATGGGAGGTGTGCACAGAGACGTAAGAATCCTTGCAGAGGCCAGAATCTCTGTCTCTGCCCAGCTGGGAACACGTCCTCTAGGTAAAGGAACGGGAAGCGGATTACATTCACCTGGAGACAGATGACTGGATTTCACCAGCTGATAGCCTACTCAGATAACAGTGTCTGTAAATTACCTCGTAGGTCAGAAGAGTTTTGTATTATATTGTTGGTAATGGACTATGGCCGTTTTATCCTGTTTGAATACAGAGGAACTATTGAAGGACATGAATTAAAGGAGACTGCAAAAAACAAGAATCAAGTTTTGGTGTAGCCTAGATTAAAGGTTTTCAGTTTATAACCTAATGCTCTCTAAACTCTACCACATAAAAGAACATTTGGAATTTCAGAGTTCTGCTCACTAAAAAGTCAATACACTTACTTTTGGTATGGTCATTTCAGAACTGGGTTTTGGTGTGGTTCTAGTAAGTAGAGTGACAAACCAGAAGACAAGAAAGGGGTTCATGTATAAAGAATTTTTATAAGACTATACTATTAAAGTGGTATATTCCCAAAATAACTTTCATTTTTAGACAATATCATCACTATTCTATAACCCAAAGGTTCTGCTGTCTGAGTAGAAAGATGTTTTCCATCACCCATGACTACCATCTTGGATTTTTCCTTCATTTTTTCATTAAAAAAATTTTCCATATAAAAATAAGGTGCAACACACCATTATTTCCATTTTTCTAACAGCACCTACACTTCATATGAGTCACTATGCTCCCTACTTCAAATCAAAGACCTGAGTTCTAAACTTCGTTAAATAGCTGACCAGTAGTTTGACACAGGGAAGTTAAGTGTTCCTGACCATGTGGGGACTCAAGTCCAGACTCTTGGGGCTGATCATTAGATAACCTTCAGAGTGGCACAGAATCCCCCAAGAGTTCACCCCCTGACAACATGCACATAGGTACAGGGCCCCGAAAGGATGAAGACACCTGGCCATTTGTGGACAGGTCATCTGGTTTTTGACTATTGCTTTGAACAAAAACTTCCCAAAAACACAAAGAAAAAAAAATATATTGACCAACCTTCTTTTTAACATTTTGTTTCTAATGAAACAAATTCAAAATGGTTCCACCCTAGTTTCTTTTTAATTGTGAAAGTATTCTAGAACTTCAAAGCACATTTCCCATTAGGTGAGGTTAAGCAATGCCAAAATTTTGTAGTAATAAATGGAAATTAATTGTCCTAAGTAAATCTTATAATGGAAAAAGTGACAGAAATATCGAAGGAGCTGCATTTTGCTAGGGTTACAAGGAATGTGCAAAAAAATACAGGTTTTTTTGTAAGCTTAAGAATTTCTCAACTAAGTATCTTTCTTATGTTAGTATCAAAACCACATAAGGTGAAATAAGCAGTTTTCAGAAGCGTATACTGTTTAACATTCAAGAGGTGAGCTCTCAGCTCACTTCCAACATTCTAGAAAACTATCCCTCTGCTCTAACCTGTGAGCTCAATCTGTCTGTTCTCTTTTGGCCTCAGTCTGTTTCACAGTCATCTGCCTTAACTCAAGGTTACCTAAGCACGAACAGCGCCAGGCAGTTGGGAGACTGACACTCATTAGGGACAGAGGCCAACCCCCAAATGCCTCCCTTGCAATCTGCTGGGAAATTCCTAGCAGGTTTCACATTTGTCAAGGGGTAATTTTCATTGATTTGGGGGGATATAGTCTTAGTCCTCACTTCTCCTCCATCTTCATCCCCAAAAGAAGTTTCTCAGGAGCTTTTCACAGTTTGACACCTAACAGTTAGAATATTTCCCAAGGCCCTTCCAAGTACCCTCAGAGAAGTACTCGACTAGCTCTCTGCCTACAGACAAAGGGTGCCGGGTTTCTTCTAAGAAGAGTGGCTCGAGTGCAGATTCAAAAATAAAAAGTTCACAGTCAATGAAAAGTGCTCTCATTACATTACATACATAAATTAATTGTTTGATTGGTTCTACATTTCCAATGGACATCATTTTGATAGGCTGTATTCTCGTAGAGAAGAAGGAAAAGCCATGTGACTAGTCACATCATACCCCATGAGTTAGTCTGAGAGATAGGTGATTTCTCCGTCACAGCAGCAGCAATTAGTATAAGGGAATCAACCTTCAGTTATTTCCTCCACAGAATAGTCCCTTTCCTGCCCAGGCAGGCAAATTCTCAAAATGATCCTAGGAGAGAAAGGGTTAATGGCAGGTGGTAGGACTGCTTTCTTCCCAGTTAACTCTGGGAATTCCCTCGCAGATTAAATGCGAAACTTAACACTGATGGTGGCTAGTAGCTTATCCAGAGCCAGACCCTGATCTGGCTCCGAGTTCTACCCCACGCATCTGTGGTTTGGAAATGCAGAGACAAAATGCCCCCAGCAGGGTCCCACGCCAACTCCACACAGCGTTCTCTCACACACGTGCCCACTGTGGGGGCGGGGTCACAGCGCGGTGTCAAACTCCTCTGGGGGTTCGGTCCGATCCTCTTCCCTGGGCTCAGGCTCAAGCCTGCTTTCCTGGTGCTGTTTCATTTGCTCCTTTACTTCTTCTTCCAGGTCCCGGGGTACAACAAACTGATCCTCTGGTTCCAGCTGAGTGGGGGCAGCAAAATAGCCAGTTTTCCTCTTGGGTGCTTCTGTGGCCACTTCAATGAGGTTCAGGCTATCTTCCAGGGGCACAATAGAGCCATTGGAGAGTTTCTTTCCATACAGACAGGAAGTGGAAGGAGACTTCTGTAACTCCATCTTGTCCTTACTCATCGGCAGAAGTATGCCACTATTCACACTGTTCTGTCTTCGGATCCCAAAGCCCAGCCCTCTGGCATGCTCCTCGGGACATGGGGCAGGGGGATTCCCTGCAAGAGCCGGGGTGTTCTCCGGGTCTCTCCCTCTGCAGCAGTGGATGTCTACCTCCACTTCTACCCTGCTGCCATTGCTTATGACCCCTTCAACGGGCTGGTCGTCATCACTGTCCAAGCCATTGTCAGACTGATTACTGGAGAAGGTGGCACAAGAAGGCTGGCGCTGAAAAACCCCAGAGCTGGGTGCTGGATGGAGGCTGCAGCGCCTCTCTGGCCGTGGGAGCAAAGTGACATCCAGGCTCACGGCATTATGCTCATCAGAAGCGGTGGACCCCACCTCACTGCTCACCTCGGAGGTGGACATCTCACTGCTGAACTCAGAGGCAATCCCACTGCTAGAGGAGGGAGTGGTTGGCTTTGGTGTGTCCTTGACAGTGGTGGTGGAGGCATACCCCACAGGCCCGGGCAGGGTGAGCCCATTCATTTCACATGTGCAGCCTTCCTCGCCAATGTTCAGATACACCACCATGGCCCCTACGTTGTCCTGACAACCATAGCTCTGTGCTAATGTGCACAGCTTCTTGGCAGCTGCTAATGGGTCTTGTACATGACGCACTGCACTGACAGCTTCTGTGTAGGACAAGTGTTCCCACAGTGCTTTGTTTCCTAGAATCAGCAACTCATCTTGAATGGTAAGTGGAGTGGAAGAAATGTGAGGCTTGGGGAGGACCCAGGGGTAGAGGTATGTACAGCCCAGCAGCCGGGTACAGCAAGTCACACCGTTCACTTTGTTGTCCTAGAGATGAGCAGAACGCAAACTTTGAAAAACAAGGAACAGTGATATACAACTTTGTATCTTTCTAATCATAGTGCGTATGCATCTTCAATAAATTAGAATTGACACATGATGATTCTTTCTATGGAATTATAATTTTAAGAGTACTTTAAAACGAATGTAGACAAGTCTAAAAGGACAAAATACCACACAGTTATTATATCAAATAGTTCAAAAACCTGAAGATCAATTCAATTCAAATTAAGTGACTAAAAGGTACTACTATCTCAGAAGATATTTGCTCTAACACAAAGGACAGGCCTTGGCATGTCCTTAAATAGAGAAGCACGCATTAGAAAAATGCTATCAATCCTCCATCACTAATACTCTCAGAGAGGCCACAACTAGATGGGTCACTAAAAATGACCTCTCTAAAAGGCATGACTGCTAGCACTGACTGCTCAGGAGGTTTTCTTCTGGTACTGTTACTGAAACCATCTGAACTGAACTTTTATCAGAAACTGGATACAATTCACAAGGCATGATAGGAAGGAAGTGGACCTTCGTCACCTATGCACACAGCAGCCTTCACTAGATTTGGGGGGTGGAAGTGACTGGCAGAGAGGGAGACGCACCTCAGTGATGATGGCTTTTTGTTCCTTTACCCTTTGTGCCTCCTCGGGGTCCTGCTCCAGACTGAAGACTTTAGAAAGTGGCAGTGGCTTCCCACTTCTGCACAGGACTGCTTGGCATGTACCAACGTTGGCCACAGTCAAGCTAAAACTACTTGTGGGGTCGGCAGTGTCAGGGCGGATGTAGCACAGGAGGGCAGAGGAGCCCAGCTTCTGGCCAGCCATTCCCAGTTTCCTGTTTGGAAAGGAAAGAAAGTGAAGATGTGGTAGCTAGTTTCAAAAGGAAGTGGTGGTCCTTCATGTCTGTCCTGTCCTTGTTTTTCTGCCATGTGACCATGAACCAGCCTCACCCTTCAGCTCCTGATGGCAGGCTCTAGTTGTGGGCAATAGTGAGAGAGAGCTTTGCCTTCCACTCTCCGCCAGGAAAAGAGACTTTACAAAAGGAGAGGAGAGGGACTGGGAGACAGTGAAGGCACCTCTTTCTCCACTGTTTCTGTGTCTGACCACAGACTTCCTCATCCAGAGGTTCTCACGCTTTTGCACATCAGAACCACCTGAAAGGCTTCTTAAGCGTGGGGATTGCTGGAGCTCCACTCCTTAAGTTTCTGACTCAAAGGGTACAAAGGGCTGGCCCAATAATCCACATTTCTAACAAGTTCTGGTGATGCTGAGGCTGCTGGTCCTAGCACATCACTTTGAAAACTGCTCAGCTGCAAGTTTCCTGAAGGAAGGACCATGGTTTTCCTCGCTTCTCACGTGGTGTCCACGCACTCGCACTTAGTGCACAATGCTGTCAAGGAGGAGACACTGTCAGAAAGTCCTACTTTCCAATTCCAGCTCTGCCACTTCCTGGCTGTAGGCCTTCAGCAAGTTATTTCTCTAAGAAATACCTGCCCCTGAGGCTTGTTTGAAATGAAAAATACAGTATTAAAAGTACTTGGTCCAGTACCCAGCTCTTAAGAGGTGCTTAATAAATCAAGTTCCCTTTCAGAAATCCTTTACTTTGCCAAGTCTCTGGTTCAGTTCTACTACTGAAAAATAGACTCCATTCCTAACACCTTGCTTCCTGTTATAATGACAGGGAAATCCAGTTCAAGCTCTAGGCTGTGCCATTTCAACCTGGACTACACAGGTTTAAGACCCCTCAGTCGTCCACATCCTTTATGCAGCCCAGGTGATGGGCAAGACACTCGCTCTACTGCATTTTGGTTACACAGGTGGTCCCCAATGTACAACAATATGACTTACAATTTTTCGACTTCATGATCATGCAAAAAACAACACTGTATCCATTCAGTAGAAACTGTACTTAAAATTTTGATCTTTCCAGGGGCTAGTGATAGGCAGTAAGACACTCTCCGACCATGCTGAGAAGCAGCAGTGAGCACAGATCCCAGTCAACCATGTGATGGTGGGGAAATAACCAATACTACACATGTCCTGTGGTGCCAGGTGATTCTGCCCAGCTGTAAGCTACTGTGTGTGTTTTGAGCCCCAAAGTGGACCAGGCTAAGTGATAATGTTTGGTATATTAGATGTATTAAATTCATTTTTTTCACCTTACAGTATTTTCAATTTAAGAGGGCACAGCAGCTCATGCCTGTAATCCTAGCACTCTGAGAGGCCAAGGTGGGTGTATTGCCTGAGCTCAGGAGTTGGAGACCGGCCTGAGCAAGAGCGAGACACCCATCTCTACTAAAAATAGAAAAATTAACTGGGCATTGTGGCAGGCGCCTGTAGTCCCAGCTACTCAGGAGGTTGAGGCAAGAGGATCACTTGAGTTCAAGAGACTGAGGTTGCTGTGAGCTGTGACACCATAGCATTCTACATAGGGCAACAGAGTGAAAAGCTATCTCAAAAAAAAAAGGAGAACTTACCAGGACATAACTCCATTGTAACTTGAGGGGCATCTGTAGAGAGTTTTTGACCTTAAGTACCTTAGACTTTAATTAGAAGATTAGTTGGTTAAACCCCCAACAAGTATTCTAAACACATGAATCTGGTGAATGCTTGTTAACTTTTTTGTAGGTCACTGACTCTTTGGACAATCTTTGAAAGCTTACCACCTTCCTCCCCACATGTACAACAACGCATACATACAGAAAATATTCTGCACATAATTCTGCACTTCTCAGGTCCTCAGCAGCCTTTGGATTCAACAGAGAAAACTGATGACTCCACAGGCTCTTTAGAGAGCCAAATCCCCACACTCCATGCTGATTCAAGGAGAGGATGACTATTGAAGAAGTAGTTCTCTCCTTGACTTTGTGTTCATAATGTGGACCCTGACCTGGTTTAGAGAGAGTTTAGTAAAAGTAAATGTGAGTTAGGGATTATTCAACCCACCTGCTTACCTGTGAGATACCAAGAAGGTGTTAGACATGAAAACAGTATCATTTGTTGAGTGCTGCACCTCTTCCAACAGCACGTCAGCCATAGTACACTGGAGCAGGCGAGGGAGCTCCTCATTTCTGTCCCCATCAAACATGCCGTACACAGCTCCCACTCCCTCGGCAAAGTTATCCATGGCGAGGGCAGATACACACAGCCTGCAGCAGAGATGGGACAATCATCAAAGAAAGCTGTCAAGAAAAGATTATTCATCAAGGAGCACTCTTTCAAAATGTAGCTAGTAACTGAAAGTGGGAAGCCTATAGTGAATCCCAGTTCTCACACACACAGGGCCCTAGACGGACGACTAAGCAGCACCTGAAAGCGCAGGCATCCTAAGGGGGTTCACAGTCCTGGGCAGCAGCTTGGCCACCCAGCCAGAGGCTGGAAAGATAAAATGTTCTCCCTTAGCAGTAATTAAGGACTGGTTTTCTTAAGAACCTCAGCTGAAGACCACCAGAGAACACCTCTTGTTGAACAAGCTGAACTGTTTTACTCTTTGCAAGGGAGAATGCTCACTATGGTGTATAGGTAAGAGAATGCTGTAAAGAACCTAACAGAGGATTTGAGTTTTGCCTGGGTCATTTTGCAGAGGGTGTAAGAAGGTGGAGGATTATACCAGATTGGTGGAGGCATTCTATGGTGGGGGTCTCAATGTGTCTTATCTATATGGAATAAAGATCAGCAGGAGGATAAAGCCTTAATAGGCAAAGAAAGTAGTATTTGCCCACATTAGCCATGAAAGGGGATGTTTGGCATTTTGTTGACTACACATTCATCATCTTCTTGTCTCACTTTATTATGATCTCAGAGGGATTTTATACAACTTTGACATTCTATGATTTGTTTATGTGCAAAAGGAGAACAACATGGCCTAACCAGGGGCACCAGACCAAGTCCCAGATGCTGGGAACTGCCTTTTTTTCTTTCTCAGCCTCCACTGACAACATACTCACTTATTTCTCTGCCCTGCCATTTCAGCCAGTCCATGGCTCCAGAAGGTTGATGTAACTGTAGAATCTGTGGTTGGCAAAGGTTTCTGATCAATTTTCAGCGTTGTTATATGGCTGTGGGAAGTGGAAGGGAAGATTAAACCATAGACTCTTCCATATTTTACAAAAACTATCCCAACAATAATATATCTTTTTATAAAATAATCTGTTGATAGACTAAGATGCATTTCCAGAGAGACTGGATGATAGTACACATGTAATAGTACACTGATCTCCTGGCCAAGAGAAGAGAAACAAAACTGTAAAAGGTAGAAATAGGGGCCAATATCGTTATACTTGATGCCATTTGTTGCAGTAAAAATCTAAGCACAGGAAGGCACCTGTGGCTCAGTGTGTAGGGCGCCGGCCTCATATGCTGGAGGTGGCAGGTTCAAACCCAGCCCCAGCCAAAACTGCAAAAAAAAAAAAAAAAAAAAAAAAAAAAATTAAGCACAAAAAAGATTTCTAAGTTTCAGCCAACAGGCAAAATGAAGTCTTGGTACAATGAATAAACTTATCTTGTCTTCTAGATGTTGTGATTTGATGTATGGCTGTCACGTGAAAATACTCAGTATGTGGCTGGGTAGTGGCCATGTAGAAATCTAACATAAATAGACTGATTACGGGACAGACTATCGACTCATAACTGAATCATGGAAGTGAACCTGGGTTTTATCACCTAATTCATTCTATTCACTTAATTGAGGTCTCCATAGTCCTAAACACCCATACATAGCTGCCAGGCCTAAAAGTAAAAACACCCTCAATTTCAAATGTTTTCCTACCTAAATATGTCCAGAGTCTTGTGTTCCAGAACCAGATTTGTATTTCCAGTCAGGTCAAGGTCTTGTAATGTAACGGGCAATGCCTCTGGGATCAGGATTTCTGTCAAGTCATTGCAACTTAGGTCTACAAACTAAGAAGAAATGCAGAAATCAAAAGAAATCAAAATTCATCATAGTTAGTTCAACTCCTGCATGTTCAATATCCTACCATATCCCCACAGTGGCACTTATTTCTTTCCAGGAATCAATTACATATACTCATCCCAAAGTGAGTTTATGGGAAGGGAGTAATATTCCTTCCTTGGAAGAATAATCTCACTCATACTCCTGCCATTTCCCGTAAGGACACTGTCCCAGCGCACAGAAGTACCTGGATCTGAGGCAACTGCAGGATCTCTGGGAAAATGCTGATGTTGTTGGAGTGTGCGACAAGGGTGTGCAGCCTTTTGCAGCTGGCTATGGTTGTAGGGATGGTTTTAAGCTTATTGCCACTTAGGTTTAGTTCCTCCAATTGCTCCAATTTATTTAGTTTGCTGAAAAAGAAACATCAAAATATGACACTGTACCAGCAGTGAACAGCTGCTAAACAAGTTCTACGTTACAGCCACCACGGAGTACAGACTGACCCGGTCTGCTGCGGTGACTAGAGAAGACAAAGCAGCAACAGCCAAGGCAGTGCTCACCAAGATGACACGCCCTCGCCTCAGCCTCATCTCTCTCGGTGCGTTTTGACGGCTGACCCGTCCCTTGCTTTTCTTACAGTTGTTGGATCTTGTGGGCATGATCATCTAAACTGTTACCTAAACTTACGGGGAGTGGCTCAGAAAGGACTGGCCTAGACTTGGGAACTGAGACCTGAGGCCTGCTTCCCCACTAACCAGTGCAAAATACTGGGCAAGTCAATGTCAGTGGACCTCAGTATCCTCAGCTATTAGAAAAGTTGTACTAAATCATCACTAACATTCCTTGCAGTTTTAATTTCTATTAAACTATTAAATTTCTATTCAGTTGCTTGATCATAATGCTTATCAAGTTCTCACTGTACAGACAGCACTGTGCTTGGGCCTATGAGGCAAATGATTCACACTGTCCCACTGACAGAGCAACACTCTCTACCTGTGAAGCAAAACAGCTGAGGTCAGCCTAACACCTAGATTAATATAGATTAACCTAAATTATTACAAATTGTTCTTATTTCTTTTGTTTATTGGTTTAAAAAATTATAAAAATAAACTACTGTAGCGTGGAGAGAAAGTTAGGAAAACAAAGAAAATAAACAATAAACAATATACTAGCAATCTGAAAGAATTACTATAATCACTTTGCTGCATTTCCTACCAAATTTTTCATGGAAATAGTGGTTTAAGATAAATTTTATACCTTATCTTTTTCATATAACATACAATTTTTATTGCTAGAAAATAATTTTTAATAAGCTTAGTAAATTAATTTTTTCTTGTAACAATACATATATACGGGTAAAAAAGAAAATTAGAACAAAAAGAAAACAAATCTTTCATTCCACTATCAGAGATAATCTCTGATGACATTTTGGTAGAAAGTATTCTTCTTTAGGGTATGAAATTATATTTTTCAAAATAAAGTATGGTGCTATATTAAATACATTGTTTTATAACTTGCTTTTCTTTTACTAATGAAGTTTTTAAAAGTGTCCCCATGTCCAAATCTCATGCTTTCCCCTTATACTATTCCCTACCTGAATTTTCTGACTTATGAATGAAAATGTAGCACCCGTATCTCAATCAGCTTCTTACTGAGTACCCAGAACAGTGTTAGATTCTGAAAATAGTCCAAAAGAAACAAGATCTGTATTGTGCCTGTACTATTATAATAGTGCTCAGGAAATGACCTCATAGTGGATTTATTACTCAGTACACAACACACAGTTCTTCAGTATGTTGCTCCTAATTTCACTTAGCTTCATTATGTACATTCAGATTACTCTAATTTTGTATGACCTGTTAATTCTTATCTTTACTACTAACTTCTTATTTTCATTTATACACACACACACACACACATATATATACATTTTTTTTTTTTTAGACGGAGTCTCACTATGTCACCCTCAGCAGAGTGCTATGCCGTCACAGCTCACAGCAACCACCATCTCTTGGGCTTAAGTGATTCTCCTGCCTCAGCCTCCCAAGTAGCTGATACTACAGGCACCCACCATAATGCTTGGCTATTTTTCTGCTGCAGTTGTCATTGCCGTTTAGCAGGCCTGGGCCGGGATCAAACCTGCCATCCTCGGTGTATGTGGCCAGCACCGTAATCACTGTGCTACAAGCGCTGAGCCCATTTTAATGTGCTTTAAGTTTTGTATCAACCAGCTTTCAACCCCTTCAAGAATAAAAATGTCATCAAATAAGGTAAGATATAATATACCTGATATTACCCAATACTTCATAAGCTAATATAACTTGTCAGTGGTTTGTTATTTTCACTTTATATGAACATATTTGAGGTCAACTAAACTAATCTGATATGATTTCAAGAGATCTGCACTTCCTGAAATTAAGAGTCTATATTTGTTTGGCTCAGTGCCTCTAGCTCAGTGAGTAGGGTGCCAGCCACATACACTGAAGCTGAAGGGTTCATGCCCGGCCCACTGGGTCTCCTGAACAACAATGACAACTGCAACCAAAAAATAGCCAGGCGTTGTGGCAGGCACCTGTAGTCCCAGCTACTTGGGAGGCTGAGGCAAGAGAATCACTTAAGCCCAAGAGTTAGAGGTTGCTATGAGCTGTGACACTATAGCACTCTACCCAGGGCAACATAGTGAGACTCTGTCTTAAAAAAATTTAAAAAAAAGAGTCTATAGCATATATGTAATTTCATGCAAATTAGGCCAGGTGCATACACCGGTAATCCTAGCACTCTGGGAGACCACCTAGCAAGGTAGGTGGATTGCTTGAGCTCAAAAGTTCAAGACCAGCCTGAGCAACAGCGAGACTATGTCTCTAATAAAAATAGAAAAATCGGGTGGCGCCTATGGCGCAGTGAGTAGGGCGCCGGCCCCATATACCAAGGGTGGCACATTTAAACCCAGCCCTGGCCAAACTGCAACAAAAAAATAGCTGGGCATTGTGGTGGGCACCTGTAGTACCAGCTACTCGGGAGGCTGAGGCAAGAGCTGCAAGCTGCTGTTAGCTGTGACACCACAGCACTCTACCAAGGGCGACAAATTGAGACTCTGTCTCTAAAAAATAAACAAATAAATAAATACATAAATATAGAAAAACTGAGGCGAGAGGATCACTTGAGCCCAAGAGTTGGAGATTGTTGTGAACTATGACACAACGGTACTCTACCCAGGGTGACAGCTTGAGACTCTGTCTCCCCCCAAAAAAATTTCCTTCAAATTACATCAAATGTCATTTCTTCATGTTCTTAGTTTTTAAAAGTATGATTTTTAATGACTATTTCCACGGCACTCTATCCAGGGCAACAGCTTAAGACTGTCTCCAAATTAGATCATTTTTTTTTGGTGGTGACTTTTCCAAATTTTAGCCAGTGTAGTGGTGAATATCTGTAGCCCCAGCAACTTGGGAGACTGAGACAAGGAGGATCACTTGAGCCCAGGAGTTCAAGGCTAACCTGGGCAACATAGCAAGACCCTATCTCTTAAAAAAATTCCAAATTTATTTTATCAATTGTATTTTGAAAGAGATTTACTTCTCCACTGACACTGTCTGAAACTGTGATAGCATTAAATGTCTCTCTTATCTTTTTACACAGATAGCCTGGCTAACTACTGTTCATCTTTTCTTTGAGGAAGCTTGACCACACCCTCTAGGATCCATGCAGTGTTGCTAGCAACCTGGGTATATGTTCTTTAACATCCTGCCTTTACCAGACTGCATTGCAATTGCCTATGTACTGTTTGGGTCTGTTTCCCAAATCTGACTGTAAATTCCTTGAGGACACAGACTATAGCTCTTACACAATACTTGGCATACAGTAGGCATTCAATGTATGTATTAAGAATAAATCAAAAGACTCAAGCATTTTGTAAAATAGTGTTTACAAGAAAAAAACTCATCTTCAGAATTCTTCATTTGTTAAGACTACAGGTTGAGTTTTCTCAGACCATTTTTAAATAATTAGAACTAAAAATTAAACACATTTTAACCATAATTTCTCTGGTGACCGATACTTAACTAGGTATAAACTACTAAGATAAGATTTTCTCATTCAACTAGTAAAATCACAGCATCGCTAACTCAGTCAACAAAAAGCAACAGTCATAGTCAGATAGCTGTAATTTAGCCTGGCAAGTGGAGAATTAATGTTGTGTGTCTGAAATGATGAAAGTTTGCCTTCATTCACCTTGCAGGAAAGGTCTGTAGCTGGTTGTTTGCCAGGTGCAAGATTCGCAGGTGGGGGTGTCCTACCAAGACAGAAATGCACTGATCTGTCAGGAGATTGCTGGTCAAGTAAAGCAGCTGCAGCATGCTCAGACTCTCCTCCCCAGGGCAGGCGGATGGTAAAGACTCCAAATTATTTGCAGACGCATTCAAGTATCTGAGACTGACAGAATGCACACGTAGCATTATTCGTTTAGGTTTATTTGTTGCTTGCCTTCATAGAAACCATCCTGGCATCTCAGTATGGTATGCTGCCATTCTAATTTCCCACATTTAAAAAACAAAAAAGCAATTTTCTCCAGGTAGTTTTCTCTAATTGATTTTATCCAACCCAAAGCTCCTTTTACTCAACTCACGCACACCAAATGGAGAGGAAAGGATACAGGCCTGGTTGTTTACCCAAGCTTCGGTGGTAGCCTGATTCCAACAGGGCCTTGTCTTTTACTATTATCACTCTCAGTCTGTCAACTGAAAGGACATTGTTGAGTACCATATTCACATATAAATAAACTACGAAGACACCCTTCAGAAAACTTTTTGTCTGGTTTTAATAGCATCATTGTTTATTTAGCCAGTCCCATAATAATCCCCTAATAATGAACCTAAAAGCTATTTCCACACATATACTATTGCAGATGTTATAATGTAATCGTTGTGTCCTTATCAATTATTTCTTTAAAAACAGAATTTGTGGGATCAAAGGATATATATTTTTTTAAGGATTTGTCAATGTATTACCCCAAACTGAGTTCCAGAAAGGGTAAACCAAATTACACTTCCACAAGAAGAATAGAAAAATGCCAGTTTGCTCACACCTTTGTCAACCCTATTACAATTAATTTTAATCTTTGCCAATCCAATAAGTAGGTATATGATTAAACATGGTATAATTTACATTACAGGTATTAATTTAATGGTAGGTATACCTTTTTTTTTAGACAGAGCCTCAAGCTGTCCCCCTGGATAGAGTGCGGTGGCATCACAGCTCACAGCAACCCCCAATTCCTGGGCTCAAGCGAGTCTCCAGCCTCCACCTCCCAAGTAGCTGGGACTACAGGCGCCCGCCACAATGCCCGGCCATTTTTTGGTTGCAGCTGTCATTATTGTTTGGCGGATTCAAACCCTCCAGCTCAGGTGTATATGGCTGGCGCCTTAGCCCATTGAGCTACAGGTGTCGAGCCAATATACCTTTAAACATGGTATAATTTAAAAATCTGCCTCACAGTGTTCAATACATATAGAACATTCTCAATAAAAGGCAGCAATTCTGAAACTTATGTGTTCTTGAATCTCCATGTTGTGTGATCCACATTCCTAATTAGTGCAGTGTTATGCATTGCTAACAAATACTTGTTAATTAACAACCGCATCAAGATGCCATATAATATTTACAAAAAGAAAATGTCCTTCTAACATTTCTAAACTGAAGATAATAGATAATATTGCCTTCTCAACATTATAAAGACTATGATAAAAAACTAAGGCTAGGTGCAGTGGCTCACACCTGAAATCCTAGCACTCTGGGAGGCTGAAGCAGTGGATTGCCTGAGCTCACGAGTTTGAGATCCACCTAAGCAATAGCGATACCCCATCTCTACTAAAAATAGAAAAACTGAGGCAAAGGATCGCTTGAGCCCCAGAGTTGGAGGTTACTGTAAGCTATGACTCCACAGCACTCTACCCAGGGCAACAGCTTAAGACAGGCTCCAAAAAAAAAAAAACTGAAAAACTATTTTCCGTTTAAAGATGACATACACATTAGATAAACCCTTCTCCTGAAATGAAAAGATATGCCATCTACTTGTTAATTATAGTAAGAAGGCAAATAATACCTGTTGTAGGGTATTACTTTTAAATACAGTTTTCAAATTAAGTACCAAAAGAGCTTTCCTAATAAAGAATGTAATTCAGGAGCGGTGCCTGTGTCTCAAAGGAGTGGGGCACCGGCCCCATATGCCGGAGGTGGTGGGTTCAAACCCAGCCCCAGCCAAAAACTGCCACAAAAAAAAAAAAAATCTTTTGTATTCAACTTTGTTATGAGGACAATTAATGACACAGAAAGGGTAGGGGAAGGGGAGAGCAGAGAGATTAAGAATGAGGGCGGGGTGGGGAAAGGAACAGCAGAGAGAGGGAAGGAGCTGGGGGGTGGGGTCTTGGTGTGAGCCACACCTTTTGGGGGCAAGACACAATTGTAAGAGGGACTTTACCTAACAAATGCAATCAGTGTAACCTAGTTTCTTGTACCCTCAATGAATCCCCAACAATAAAAAATAAAGAATGTAATTCAAACATAGTTTGGTAAAGCCAGAAGCAAAAACCAAATTAACTTAAGTGGTATACACTTTTCTCTCCAATGCAAAAACTGAAAATTGCCCAAGGAAGCTATATCAAAATGTTAAAATTTTGCTTTAACTATCATAACTAATTGTTTATTTTCTGAGATGAAAGCCTGAACCTTTCCAAACCGTTTGAAATCGTTAACAACACAAAAACTTCTTATGTATTTGATGATTATTTCAATTTTGAGTTAAAGATTACTGCCTCATGAAGCGGTATCATACTTTTTTTCATAAAAATTCCACGTATGTCTTCACCCATAGTTGGACTATAAGATAAAGTCCCTGTAAATATAGTTCCAAAGGTCACTACACAGTTTGTTTAGCTGATGATTCTACTTTTCTGGAAAAAAAAAAATGCAATGGTGCTTACTTTAAGGCCTTGGAGAACAGAGTGTCTGGCAGCCTGGTGAGAACGTTATGCTGAATATCCAGCACCTCCAGGGGGATGTGCTCCACTAGCACTGGCAGGGTCTGCACACGGTTGTGTCCCACCATCAGTTTCCTAAGGCTCAAGCTACTCAGAATTCTAAAAGGGAACAGGACAAAGAAACTGATCAATGTAACTTAAATCGTTCTGAGTCTGTCCTAGGTATTTAACTCAAATCAGTAAATTAATAGAAACATATTCTTCAGACTATATAATCACTGACAAGTGTTTGAGCCAAGAAAGCAACTCTGACCATCTGTTTACCCACCACCTACCAGGAAGTCGTTAAGGTCATTCTGAGAAAAGGTGAATTAGTGACAGCAAACAGCAGAGAGCACAGCTCAACTAAAAAAGCAATTTCTAGAACAAATTTAGGTTTTAGGTCTAAATGGCACCAAAAATTTAGTGTATGTATTACTATTATTATAACTTACTAATATAACAAATTCCTAACAAATTTCATTGCAATAAAAACCATATGTTGTTTAGGATATTGCATCCTCATTTATAAATGAAATATGTTTGTAATTTCCCTTTATAACAATATATTTTCTCCAAGTTTAATATCAGATGTATCCAGATTAAGTAGAATGATTTTTAAGTATTATTTTTCTATTGTCTATAAGATTTGGCATGATCTGTTTTTGAAATTATCTTTTACTTTTATTTATAAATATTAGTTGTCTATTTTTTGAGACTGTGGAAAAAAAAATTAAGAAGTTAACTGATGACTCCACACTGAGCTTCAGAGTTTATTCTATAATAGACATACTCTTATTTGACAATTTGAATGATACTTTCTTTGCATTATTATTATTAATACTGTTTAATATTTCGAAGCAGTAATCATCTGATTTCTTTTCTGAATGTATTTATCTTCGCTCATTCTTTATGAGGTTTTTTTTTTCTAGTCCTTATCTTAAACATTGTTATTGTTATTAAATTTTAAGCCTTTTTAATTCTGTGAAGACAAAAAGTGGAAACCTAATAAACACATGTATATGTAAAAATAAAAATTAAAAAAATTTAAAAAAACATTATTTATTGAGTGCTCAATATGTGCTAAGCCTTAACAAGAAATTCAGAAAAGTTAAGTGACTTTGATTTGCCAAAGATGTCACAATGAATGGGCAAATGGTACGGTCTGGGTTTTAACTAGGATACAGCTCCCAAGGTTGTTTCCATTCCTATTATGCTACAAAGCCTTTAGTTTAATTTTATATTGATTTATTTATATATTTATTTACAGAGTCTCACTCTGTCACCCTCAGTAGACTGCCATGGCGTCATAGCTCACAGCAACCTCCAAATCTTGGGCTCAAGCAATTGATCCTCTTGCCTCAGCCTCCCAAGTAGCTGGGATTGTAGGCACCCGCTACAACACCAGACCAGTTTTTAGAGATGGGGTCTCTCTCTTGCTCAGGCTGTTCTCAAAAAACTCAGGCAATCCACCTGCCTCAGCCAGACAGACTGCTAGGATTACAGGCATGAGCCACTGCACCTGGCCCTCTTTAGTTTAATTTTAAAGACTCCACTAGGTAATAACTGCCCATTTTATACCTCAGAGCTTTTGAAGATATGATTCCCCTAGACCTCAAGCACTACTGTTTCCCCCTCCACTTGGAGAAATCCCACCATCTGGTAAAAGTCAAGTCTAATGCCATCTTCTGCAGGGAAGATTCTCTAATTCTCTAAGTACTTTGGAATTTCTAAAACATCTAATTTATACAGTATAGTGATTAAGAGTGAAGGCTCTGGAGTAAAAATGACTACATTCAAATGCTAGCTCCCATCACTTTGTGGATAAGTAGAGTCTTGGACAAGTTATCTAACCACTCTGAGCCTTAGTTTTCCTTTTTCTTTCTTTTTTTTTTTTTTTGAGACAGGGTGTTGCTCTGTTGCCTCAGCTAGATGCAGTGGCATCATGATAGCTCACTGCAACCTCAAACTCCTGGGCTCAAGCAATCTTCCCACCTCAGCCTCCCAAGTAACTGGGACTACGGTAATTTTTTAATTTTTTGTAGAGCTGGGGTCTTGTTATGTTATGTTCCTTGGAACTCCTGGGCTTAAGTGATCCTCCCGTCTCAACCTCCTAAAGAGCTAGGATTACAGATGTGGGTCACTGTGCCTGGCCTAGTTTCATTTCTAAGATGAGGATGATAACACCTATATAGTAAGGTTTTTAAAAGATTAGGTAAGGCTGGGTGCAGTGGCTCATGCCTATAATCCTAGCACTCTGGGAGGCAGAGGCGAGTGCATTGCTTGAGGTCAGGAGTTCAAGAGCAGTCTGAGTAAGAGCCAGACCCCATGTCTACTAAAAATAGAAAAACTAGCCTGCTGTTGTGATGGGTGCCTGTAGTTCCAGCTACTTGGAAGGCTGAGGTGATCACCTGAGCCCAGGAGTCTGAGGTTGCTGTGAGCACTCTACTCAGGGCAACGGAGTGAAACTCTATCTCAAAAAAAAAAAAAAAAAGAACCAAAAAAAAAAAGATAAGGTAAGATAATAAAAGTGAAGTTTCTAACATATTGCCCAGCTTATAATAACTCATCCTATAAAAATTAACTATTACGGGCGGCACCTGTGACTCAACGAGTAGGGCACTGGCCCCATATACCGAAGGTGGCGGGTTCAAACCCGGCCTCGGCAGAACTGCAAAAACAGAAAAATAGCCGGGTGTTGTGGCAGGCACCGTTGTCCCAGCTACTCGGGAGGCTGAGGCAAGAGAATCAGCCTAAGCCCAGGAGTTGGAGGCTGCTGTGAGCTGTGTGATGCCACAGCATTCCACCGAGGGCGATAAAGTGAGACTCTGTCTCTACGAAAAAAAAAAAAATTAACTATTATTAATACTGTCATATCACCAACTTATGCCAGCACTTCTTGAAACATTGTGTCACAGTTATCTGTGCACAGCCACAATATCCTTGCAGGCTGGGACCATGCATTGGACATTGCTTCATGAGACACATCACACTGCTGCATATACACCGAACAAATGAAAGGCCACATAAATCTAGAAAAATAATACATGTACATATGTTATATATAATATATGCATTCACACCCACATACCTTATGGGAACGTCAGTGAGAAGATTATAGCTCATATCTAATACTTCTATCTTCTTTGCATCACAGGCCCAGTCAGGAACACATTCTAGCAGGTTTCTACAGAAAATACATAAATAAAAGGCATCATTTAAGATGATAAGCGGATGCAATTCACTAGACTGTACTGTATCTGTTAACCAGTCTGCACCCCCATCAGAGCATCCCCTGGTGCCCTGCCTGGAACGCAGTGTGTAGTCGGTGAGTGCTGCTGTTCTAGAAGGGTGGGCAGACACGAGAACATGAGCACATTTCACGCTGGATCGATTATGCTGTATGCTCAACAAAGGCACAAAGGCTTGCAGTAGCAAGAAAGCACACTGCGGGATGGAATGAGGGAGAGAGGAGGACAGACTTACTGGAAGTGGTATTATAAACAAACTTTTGACGCCGAGGAAGAGTTCCACAGGAAATGGCTGGGGAAGACAAGAAGCACATTCCAGGGAAAATGAACAGAATGAATAAAAGTGAGGAAGTAGGGACAAAAGATAACTAATGGGGGAAAGTTTCAAACCATTTACAATGTGAGCTCAAATATTAGTAGAGCACTGGGTAGAAACTCAGTAAAAGGAATTTTCTTTTCAGATGTGACTTAACTTCTCCAGGCCTCAAGATATCTACTGAATAATCAGTGGATAAAATGAGGCAGAATGGGGCAGCGCTTGTGGCTCAGTGGGTAGGGCGCTGGGCCCAGATACTGAGGGTGGCGGGTTCAAACTCGGCCCCAGCCAAACTGCAACAAAAAAATAGCCGGGCGTTGTGGTGGCGGCGCCTGTAGTCCCAGCTACTCAGGAGGCTGAGGCAAGAGAATCGCCTAAGCCCAGGAGATGGAGGTTGTTTGAGCCGTGACACCACAGCACTCTACCGAGGGTGACAAAGTAAGACTCTGTCTCTTAAAAAAAAGAGGCAGAATGAAGTAAGAGCTACATAAGAGAAGCACAGATACTGCTATGTTAGCCTAGTGAAGGGAACATTTTGCCTGAAATGATCCAGGTGAGCTCCCTAATAACAAATAGAACATGTGAGTTAGAATCTGAACAATGCTGTACAGTGACCTAAGGTGAGGAGCACAAGGCAAACATGGGATGGCAACACGAATTAAGAGCACAAAGGCAAGAAAAACCACATCATGCTGGGGTGGGGGAAAACAGGCAGCTGGGGAAGATGCAGCACTGGGGGAGGGGATCTGGGCTGCAGATCTGGGTGCTGCTGACATTGCACACCGCTGGAATCTCTGGAGAGAGTGAAGGCATGTCCAGAGAGGCAGGGTGGACCAAGGACTGTACCCTGGGAAGAATCGACCTTTAGAGGGCTAGCAGAGAAGGAGGAGTATGCAAAAGAGACAGAAAGATACAATGAAAATCAAATCATATTAGCCAGCCAGAGAAATGGCACATTTGAAGAAGAGAAAACAAGGTTAACTGTGTCAACTCAGAGAAGTTACAGTAAGAAAAGGTCTCAGCCATGCTGTTGGTCGGATCAGCAAATAGGAACTGAGGAAAGTAAGTTAACAAATGCAAGTAATTCTTGAGAAATTAACATAAGGTGATGAGACAGACTTGACAGTAGCTAGATGGGCCATGAGGTAAAGGGAATGTTTCATGTTTGTTATGACAGAAGAGATATCAGTGTGTGTACAGACTGAGAAAAAGACAGTGAACACACGTAAGAAAGGAGGTAGGGGGCTGACAGAGCAAGGTCCAGAGCAGGGGGAGCAAAGAGGGCCAGGGGCACGGACAGTTGGACCTGCCTTGACCAGAGAAGAGAAGCTGAGGATGGATACGAATCTACACGAATTTAAGCAAGGTTGTAAGAAGCTGAGGGAATCATCCACAATGGCCTCTATTTTCTCAATCAAGTAGCTAAGCTCCAGCATGAAAGAGGTGGGGCCGGGGTTTGAAGCAGAGCAATTTGGAACAGACCCTGAGGGAACTGAAAGGACCTGGCAAGAGAGCCAGTAAGCTCCAGAAGAGGCTGGACATTGTGAATTTTTAGTGATGTCCATGGATGTGATTTTCTTCAGCAATGATCAAGCTCAGTTTCTGGAAAAAGTAAAATCTTATTATTGACCCATGTTGGGATTTTGCTGGGAAGGTTAAGACAGAGTGAAACCCCTAGAAGGGGATCTAAAACAACAGGATCATCATCATCATCATCATCACCATAATAATAAAGTTAACAACAATAAAAAGAAACCTTGCTATAACGGCCAATAATTATGAAGAGACAGCTGCATGTTTGGCACTGTGCTATGTATTTTGTATTTAATCTTCACAAGAACCCTGGCTACATGGGACCCTGCTTCGGGGCACTCTACATTCCCAGCACTTATGCTGCTGCCCCCAACCTCCTGTTAGATTGTTGATCTCCTACTAGACTGTAAAACCCAACCACTGAATCCAGAATGCCTGACACAAGGGTTAAAAGTAAATGAATAAAGGAAAAGTAAACCTCATTTATGTTTGCTCCTGGTCACCAACAGAAGGAATAAAGTCCTCAATATAATTAATGTTTCTCCAAAACTCAGACCAACATGTGCCCCTAAACAGCAGTTCTCAACCTGTGGGTCACGACCCCTTTGGGGGTCAAATGACCCTTTCACAGGGGTCACCTAAGACCATCCTGCATATCAGATATTTACATTATGATTCATAACAGTAGCAAAATTACAGTCATGAAGTAGCAATGAAAATAAGGTTGGGGGTCACCACAACATGAGGAACTGTATTAAAGGGTCACAGCATTAGGAAGATTGAGAACCACTGCCCTAAAGTATTTTTAAAAATAATTTATTTAAAGCCACTATCTAAAAATCAAGAATCTGATTTCAATCAACAACAAAAAAATAACTGCCATGAAAATAATAGGTCTTCTTTGTTTTCATCTCATCCTAAATCTACAGTCTTTATTAGATAATGAGTAACTTTTAGATACTGTCTCATTTCAAGAGGATCCTTCCTTTAACTATATAGTATGGCTATTAAACTCATTCTTCCACTCATCCCTTCTCCAAGTTATCTAAATATTTAAATATATTTAGATTTTTTGCACCTCTAAACTACCAAAGTATCTGCATGTGTCTCTTAACTAGTAAGAATCAAACAAGCACCACCCTCATGACAGACACTCACCGGGAGAGTTCCAGAGAAGTGAGCAGACTGGGTACTGGGTAGACATTCACTGCTATCAGCCCTAATCAGAAAACAAATAGGTGTTAGTGGCATCATCTAGAGGAAAATAACAAAGTAAACAAGGGGAAAGCAGCTTAGTGAAATCACCAGACAGAAAACCAACATCTTCTATGGAGAACTAATGATAAAAACCATCAGTAATGTAGCCTGACTGCTTGATCCCAACTTGAAAAACAAATGCAACGACCAACAGAAGGACCTCTGTATTGACTGGACTTATCCTGTCGATCAGCCAGTTGTTAAACGTTAACAGTAACTACTTAGCTTTCCAAGTTGAAAAAATTAATAATTATATTTTTACTGGTAATATTTTAACTTTTAAAGTATAACATAAAGAAAAAGTAGAATTCAGCGAATTTTCACTAACTGAACACACTACCAAAACCAGTACTCAGATTAAGAAACAGAACATTCCCCAGCTTCCGAGAAACTTCCCTTAGTTTCCTTTTCCAGTCACTACCCTACAAGGGCAACACTACCCTGACTCTGAATACCTTGGATTATTTTTGCCTATTTAAATAAATTAAGTATGTATAATTTTGTCTGGCTTCATTCCCTCCACAATATGCTCACAGTATCTGCCCATACTGTTGCATGTGGTTACAGTTTGTTCATTCTCATGTCTATGACTATACCACAATTTATCTACCTCCATTTTAGAGTTAATGGGCATTTAAGTCTTTCCAGGTTTAGGTTACTATGCACAAAACTTCCATGAACATGTTCATCCATGTCTTTTGTAGACTAATACAAGCATTTATATTGGGCACAAGCCCAGGAGAAGAACTGCTGGGTACAGGGTATGTTTATGTTTACCTTTAGTAGATACTGAACAATTTTTCAAAGTGGTTGTACCAATTTATGCTCCCACAGAGGCCACCAGTATTTTGTTTTTTTTCCATTTTAGTCCTTCTAGGAGGTGTATAGTGGTGCCACACGTGAGTTTCAATTTCCATTTCCCTAAAGATTAGCTGAGTGACTTCCCCTACAATA
Organism: Perodicticus potto; assembly: GCA_963574655.1. Classification (NCBI taxonomy): domain Eukaryota; kingdom Metazoa; phylum Chordata; class Mammalia; order Primates; family Lorisidae; genus Perodicticus; species Perodicticus potto. The sequence continues at coordinate 27,296 of CAUYRH010078529.1, forward strand.
ACTAATCATTTGGCAAACTTCTTTTGCAAAGTTGAGTTCTTTACTTTGAGGCATCAAAACTTCAAGTGATTTCTTCCAGGTTGAAGAATTTAAGGATTCTGTGAACAGAGTAGCTAACTTCCAGCAAACTGCTATGATAGCACCTTGGTGTCTAAGCAGGAATGTATGTATGTCAATGTCTTTTCCAGGAGGGCCAGGCATTCAGCCTCTCTAGACACATTAAGGACAGGGAAGGACCTGGTAACAAACATCTTCATGGCAAGGACTTACTACCATATCACAGCATCTATAAATAGCACAACACTTATCAGTTTGACATTCCTTGGCCAAACAATCTAAGCTACGATTTGAAACTTAGATTAATGGCTAATTAATAAAAGGTGATGCAAACAGTAGCCTTACACCTATCATCTGGCTTTTAAACAAATCTACATTGTGTCTTACATGCTTCCGGTTTTTTTTTTTAAGAATCAGCTCAGCGCCCATAGCTCAGAGGTCAGGGTGCCGGCCACATTCACTGTGAATTCAAACCTGCCCAGGCCTGCTAAACAACTACTACAACAACGAAAAAAGCCAGGCATTGTGGCAGGCACCTGTAGTCCCAGCTACTTGGGAGGCTGAGGCAAGAGAATCGCTTAAGCCCAAGAGTTGGAGGTTGCTGTGAGCTGTGACACCACAGCACTCTACTGAGGGCGACATAGTGAGACTGTCTCAAAAAAAAAAAAAAAAAGAATTAAAATGCTACACATACCAAGAGGTAAACATCACCCTGAAGTTGGTTTTTATCATTCCCATGGATTCTTTCATAATACTATGCACTTTTACAGCTAAGAAAACAATATTTCTGTGTATTCTAAATTTGAATATGATTATCATAGTATATATACAATGATGCACTTCCTTGCTCAAAAAGTATTTCTGAGATTTATCCACGTTAATACACAAAGCTTAAATTACATTCATTCTACTAATGTGTGGTATCATATTGTGTAAATATATCACTACTGGTTCATCCATTTTCCTAGTAATAGTCCTTCCTATCTTTCCCTATTTCTTCACTCTCATAAACCATGCTGTGATGAACATTCTTGTACACACCTTGTGCATGTATGTCTCTGGGATATATGCAAGCAGGGAGCTACAAGAATGTAGGATATGTGTGTCCTCCACCTCCCTGACCATCATGTTGACCTGTAAGGGGTTCTATGCCTCTCACAGCAGTGAGTGAGTGTTCAAGAAGACACTCCGCCTCATCTTTGGTAATGTTCAGCATTATACATATATTTTGCAAATTTGGTAACTATAAAATGTTATTTAAATTTGCATCTTTTTGACAGTAAAATTGAATATCTTTTCCTTTCTACCTTTAAACACAAAAGAAAGCAATTAAAGAATGGCCTCTGTTGGGGCCAGGTGCAGTGGCTCACACCTGTAATCCTAGCACTCTAGGAGGCCAATGTGGGAGGATTTACTGAGCTCACAGGTTTGAGACCAGCCTGAACCAGAGCAACTCCTTGTCTCTAAAAATAGCCAGGCGTTGTGGCGAGCGCCAGTAGACCCAGCTACTTGGGAGGCTAAGGCAAGAGAATAGCTTAAGCCCAAAAGTTTGAGGTTTCTGTGAGCTATGATGCCATGGCACTCTACTGAGGGTGACAAAATGAGACTCTGTCTCAAAAAAAAAACAAACCTTTATGTTCTGCATTTAGTAATATAAAGTTATTGTGTTAAGACCTTTATATTCTGCATTTAGTAGAATATAAAGGTCTTAACACAATAACTAAGAAAATGCCATGAAGGCTATGTTAACCGGTTTGATGAAAATATTTCAGATTGTATATGAAACCAGCACACTGTACCTGATTGACTGCATGAATGTACACAGCTATGATTTAATAAAGAAAAAAAAAAGAATGGTCTCTGAGTACACAAACTGTTTACTAAAACTAAATAAATACTTCCTCAGCTGAGAAAAAAAAAAAATGGCCTCACACGAAGCCCTTTACACTGAAAAAATATCCTTGAAGCAAATACTTGTTAGAATAAGGGGCTTCTCATTCTAGTGATGAGAGCACAAGCTTTTAGAACAGGGATTGGCAAACTTTCTCTGTAAAAAGAGAATATTTTTGACTGTGCATGACCAAAATATACAGTCTCTCTTCAAATACTCAATTCTGCCACCAAAACATGAAATCAGTAGGGTGGCGCCCATGGCTCAAGGAGTAAGGCAAGAGAATAGCTTAAGCCCAAAAGCTTAAACCAAGCATATACCAGAGGTGGTGGGTTCAAACCCGGCCCCAACCAAAGAAAAAAACTACAAAATTAAAAAAAAACAAACAAATATGAAATCAGTAATGTGACAATACGAAAATGAATTAGTGTGGCATATTCCAATAAAATTTTATTTATGAACATACAAATTTGAATTTTATATAATTTTCACAAAATTATTCTTTTGATTTTTTTTTTTTTTTTACCTACCCGTTAAAAAAATGATTTCTTATGGATCATACAAAAAGTAGTGGTAGGCCAGATTCAGTCCCAGGGCCAATCCCTGTTTTAGATATTGCTCCTCTGTTTTGAACATGCTTGCCCACCTGTCCCCACTCCATTATTTTGTGACATGCCTTTTATTATGCTCACTTGGTAAATCTCAAAGTATCCTGCCATGTCTGTTCATGCACATGGCAAGCACTTAAGCACTGACACTGAAGTGAAAAGATAAAGCCAGGTCTTAGTAAAGCATGGATGCAATCTGCCAAGTGGCTGGGAAACACCACAGATGTCACCATTGTTAGAAACCTCTAACTATAGCCAAAAGAGAAAAAGCAGGAGGCTGGCCAGAGTACTCACTGTTGGAACTGGCATAGAGAGTTCGAAGGGAGAAGCCACTGAGGGTCAGCTCCCTCAACTGGTTCCGCTCACAGTGCAGCTGCTCCAAGCCACACAAGGAGCTGAGATCTAAGTCAGTCAGCTGATTGTCCCGGAGATCCACATGAGTGATGTATTTATTTCCCTCCAGATTTTCAATAACCACAGTTTTCAAATGGTTCATCCTTAATATTCGGAAATAAGAAAATAATCAGAAATAAATTCTATTAAATGTGGTTACCACAAGAAAAATAGGAGAGGTATGATCCCTTTCTCTACTTCCTAAACAACTTAAGAATTTACTTTGCCTCATTTTTCAAGGTACTATATATAAATAATCACAGATAGTTTATAAACCAAGAACTAAACTAAACCATCTAGACTGGCAAATACATACGCAAATTAAATAAAAAGATGGACAGAGGGGGGCCTCAAACAGTTAAATACTTACATCCAAATGCCAAATAAGATTACGTAGGGGCTAAGAAATGGCGCTAAGAAACAATTAGATGAACACAACCTTCTGAGTTAGTGAGCGGCAAACCAGTCCTGAGAGCAGACGTCGGGGGTCTGAGAAAGCAGCCATACTCCTATTGCTGTGCCTGCTCTAGCTCTAGCTCTGGTGCTAAGATTCACATAATGTTAATTATCAGACATAATTCAAAAGCAAATTAGAGAAAATTACCTTTTGATTCTTTTCTATGCAAGTATATGATTTAATGCATGCACGTCTATTCTAATTTTTCTGTATTTCAATACATCTATCTCTTACACTGTCTTTAAAGGCACAGCAACAGTTTATTATAAATGACGCTACATCCACTAGGCACCTTTCACCAGCTTCCTTTGGGAAAAGATTATGACCAGCATATAAAACTCTTACAAAAACTTCCTAGTAGTGAAACCTTTAACATTTTAATAATAATACTAAGGGATCAAGAAGAAACCCAGTGACTCAACAGAAAAACGGCCAGGTTTATGGAAAACTACAAACTACTAAAATGCATATAAAAAGGTGCTCAACCTCACTCCTGAGCAAATATTGACTAAAACAATGAAATACTATTTTCCATCTATTAGACTGACAGTAGAAAAAGTACTGCTAAAATCCAGCATTAATAAGGATGGGAGGAGATATGAATGCTCATGAAATGCTGCTGGGCGCTGCACCTGCCCGATGCTTCACCTCTCTGCTACTGAGCACCAAACCAAGTTCTATCACAACTTGGAAACATGGCTCAGCGCCTGTGGCTCAACAGGCTGAGGCGCCAGCCACGTACACCTGAGTTGGCGGGTTCGAATCCAGTCCAGGCCTGCTAAACAACAATGACGGCTGCAACCAAAAAATGGCCGGGCATTGTGGCGGGCGCCTGCAGTCCCAGCTACTTGGGAGGCGGAGGCAGAAGAATCTCTTGAGCCCAGGAATTGGAGGTTGCTGTGAGCTGAGATGCCTTGGCACCTATCCAGGGCGACAGCTTGAGGTTCTGTCTCAAAAAAACAAACAAACAAACAAAAAAACCCATATAATCTTAGTACTCTGGGAGGCTGAGGTGGATGGATTGCCTAAGCTCACAGGTTTGAGACCAGCATGAGCAGAGTGAGACTCTGTCTCTAAAAATAGCGTGGGGTTGTGGCAGGTGCCTGTAGTCTCAGCTACTTGGGAGGCTGAGGCAAGAGAATCACTTGAGCCCCAGAGTTGGAGGTTGCTGCGAGCTGTGACACCAGGGCACTCTACCCAGGGTGACCAACTGAGACTGTGTCTCAAAAAAAAAGGAACTTTCTTATGTTACTATTTACTGAGGATCATCAGGAAGAACTAATTTCACATAAGTTAGTTTCCAGATATTTAAAACTCACTCATTTTTAAACATTACAGTTTACTTTTTTGGCGGCCGGCTAGAGAGCTAAGGCCTTCACAGCCTCGGAAGCCCATAGCTTGGGAACCGGATTCGGAGTCAGTAGTGATGAGGTCCTTGAAGAGGGAAGGACACTAAGTAGCTGGTGGGAAGGTGGCCGGGCCGTTGTGCCTGGAGAAGGGAACAAGGAACGAGAAGGCGGCGGCGGCATCCCCCAGGTGACTGTCCCACCCAGCCAGTTGAATGTAGTGGCTGGAGAGGCACTTGGCAGCCCGCACGGGCGCCCCTGGGTTTCCTTTGGGGAAACAGGAGCAAGATCCTGACTCCAGCGAGAGAAAACAGGCGGGAGACTGAGCCATCTCCACATCCAGCTGCTTCAGTGCAAAGCTGCCCATTGTATCATTTACTATTTTTTTTTTTTTTTTTGTAGAGACAGAGTCTTACTCTATCGCCCTCCATAGAGTGCTGTGGAGTCACAGCTCACAGCAACCTCCACCTCTTAGGCTTGAGCGATTCTCTTGCCTCAGCCTCCCAGGCAGTTGGGATTACAGGTGCCCGCCACAACGCCCAGCTGATTTTTGATGCAGTTTGGCCGGGGCCGGGTTTGAACCCGCCACCCTCGGTATATGGGGCCGGCGCCCTACTTGCTGAGCCACAGACGCCACCCCGCCCAGCTAATTTTTGATGCAGTTTGGCCGGGGCCGGGTTTGAACCTGCCACCCTCAGTATATGGGGCTGGCGCCCTTACTCGCTGAGCCACAAGGCGGCGCCTGTATCATTTACTCTTTGAAGGAATGGAAAGTCCAGAAAACATAGAAGATGCGTATGTTGCTGTTATTCGTCCTGAGAATACTGCTAGTCTCAGTTCTCGGGATTACAGAACTCAGTCATGTGCAATTTTGTTGCATGAAGTTCCCATTGAAGGACAGAAAAAAAAGAGAAAGAAAGTTTTGTTGGAAACTACACTTCAAGGCAATGGTGAAATATCACAAGGCATTATGGATGCCTGGATTATGTAGTAGAAACCACCCAACCAATTTCTCCTGCAAACCAAGGTATCATAGGAAAACGAGTGGTACTAATGAAAAAATGTCCTCTGGGTGGAGAGAAGATGGGGAGAGAAGCAGCATTATTTATTGTTCCATCAGTTGTCAAAGGTAGATAAAGTGGTAATAAATCCATACTTTGGGCTAGGATCTCCAGACTCCTCTAAAATCCAAATTCCCAAACAGGAAAAATGGCAGAGAAGCATGAGCAGTGTCACAGAAGACAAGGAACAAAAATGGGTAGATGATTTTCCTCTCCACTAAAGTGCCTGTGAAGGAGACTCGTAATTACTGAGCCGTCTTCTCAATGAGAGATTTTCAGTCAACCAATTAGATAGTGACCACTGGGCGCCCACTCATTATGCGTGCTGGTATGGAAAAGTTGAGGCCACTTGCATATTGTTGGAGAAGGGAAAGTGTAATCCAAACCTTTTAAGTGGACAGCTTAGTTCTGCACTTGATTTTGCTGCTGGAGGAGGATGTGCAGAAATAGTACAGATTCTCCTAAACCATTCAGAAGTTGACAGACACCTAACAGACCAACAGGGAAGATCTCCATTAAATATTTGTGAAGAAAACAAAAGAACTGGGAAGAAGCTGCAAAATTATTGACGGAAGCTATCAACCAGCCCCATGAAAAAGTTCGAATGTACAGAATGTTGGATTTGTTCAGAAAACCTGAGGCTTCAACTCAAACCACATCATAAGCCTTTGCAACATATTTGTGACAGAAATACTTGCTAAATTGACTAATTGGGATCCCCAAGGGGAAACACCTCAGCTTTTCCTAAGAAGAGATGTGAGACTTCCTTTGGAAGTTGAAAAAAAGGTTTGTTTGGAAATCTCATTTACAGTAATTGAATGCAGACACTGCTGAATTTCTCTTGTAGGCACTAGAAGCAGAATAAAACATTTACTTTTTTTGTTTTTTGAGACGGAATCTTACTCTGTCACCCTGGGTAGAGTGCCATGGCATCATATCTCACAGCAGCCTCAAACTTTTGGGCTCAAGAGATCGATCCTCTTGCCTCAATTTTTTTCCTTATTTTTAGTAGAGACTGCGTCGCAGTCTTTCTCGCGATAGTTTCGAACTCCTAGGCTCAAGCAATACCACCTGCCTCAGCCTCCCAGAGAGCTAGGATTATAGGTATGAGCCACCGTGCCCGGTCTAAAATTCACTTTTAGATCTGGCTGAGGTTCGGTGATGTGGCTCATACCTGTAATCATAGAACTTTAAGAGGACGAGGCAGGAGGATTGCATGAGGTCAGGAGTTCAAGATGAGCCTAGGGAACATAATGAGACCCCCTTCTCTACAAAAAATACAAAATTTAGCCCAGATGGTGGTGTATGCCTATAGTTCCACCTACTCCAGGAGGCTAAGGCAGGAGGATCTCTTGAGCCTAGGGGTTTGAGGTTGCAGTTAGCTGTGCTGATGCCACTGCATCCTAGCCTGGGCAACAGAGAGACAGAGAGACCCCGTTTCAAAAAAAAAAAAGTTCAATTGAAGGACACTATTTATATAATTGATTACTCACTTGTTCATAATTTTTGCCAGCAGTTCTTCAATGTTTAATGGATTTGTACTGAACAACTCTCTAGGGTAGGCCAACCCATTTTATTACTTAGTGGGTCCATTTGTAACCAATCCTGGAGATTTTGCTAAGAAAAAAAGAAAATGTTATTTAACATTTGTGACATATTTAAAACAAACATGAGACTGCTCTTATTTTAATAAACAAATTACATTCAACAGCATATGTGTAGCACATTTTCTCTGTGATGCAGGATCATCATTACAACTTTAATTAGTCTCCTGAGTGGCTGCAGTATGTTCAGGGGCATTGATGTGAATTATTTGTCTTATCTTTTTCTGACTTTTTTCTTCCAGGTTGTCATAATGTGATTTTTTTTTTTGTATGTTACCAAGCATACCGTTGGAAAGCTGTGTTCTTTCTAAATTATGATTTCTTTTTCTTTTTTGTTTTTGAGAGCGTCTCACTTTTTTGCCCTGGGTAGAATGCCATGGCATCACGGCTCATAGAAACAGCAAACTCCTAGGCTTAAGCAATTCTCTTGCCTCAGCTTCCCAAGTAACTGGGACTACAGGTGCCTGCTTCAGCGCCCATTTATCTTTAGAGATGAGATCTTGCTCTGGCTCAGGCTGGTCTTGAACCTGTGAGCTCAGGCAATCCACCCATCTCGGCCTCCCAGAATGCTGAGATTACAGGCGTGTGCCACCATGCTGGGCCCTAAATTATGATTTTTAACCTGTCAACACTGTAGAAATAAGATAACACAGTTTCTTACAATTGCTCATAGTGAAAGTATAAATAGGTCCTAAATAAAGATCTGAATGGTTTTTGTTTTATAAATTACAAAAGCTTTTAGTCCACAGATTTTATAATCTTAATTTGGTAGGTTACAGGAATATGTTGATTAAAGTCATCAGACAAGGATTATGTCAAAAAACTCGGTTATTTATGCTAATGATACAAAGAGAAATTTTATAAAAATATCACAGTTAAGTTTAAAACTTCTGGCTCAATTGCTGTGGCTCAAGTGGCTAAGGCGCCAGCCACATACACCTGAGCTGGCAGGTTCGAATCCAGCCCCGGCCCGCCAAACAACAATGACGGCTGCAACAAAAAACAGCCGGGCATTGTGGCAGGCGCCTGTGGTCCCAGCTACTCGGGAGGCGGAGGCAGGAGACTCGCTTGAGCCCAGGAGTTGGAGTTTGCTGTGAGCTGTGACGCCACAGCACTCTACCCAGGGTGATAACTTGAGGCTCTGTCTCAAAAAAAAAAAAAAAAAAAAAGTTTAAAACTTCTTTCTACTCATTCCTTAAAAACCAGAGCATTTAAGGAACAAATGGGTTCAGTTTCTTCAGCCCAGCAAGTCCTTACTGAGTGCTGGTGGCTGGTGTTTTGTGGGCGCAGTGGATCTTCCCGGAGAGTTACAGGGACAGCCCCGTCTCAGAGGAGCTTGGGAGATAAGTGGGGAGAAGAGCGTTTCCTGAGCTTTTCTCACGTGAGAGTTAGAAAGTAATACAGGCCGGCCCCTGCTGAGGAAGCTGTCCTCTGTGCACTTGGTCACCTCGCAGTGAATTCACTCATGTAATCCTTATCATCAGTTTCCGAATTATTATAGGCAGTCCCCGAGTTACAAACATCTGAGTCGTGTACAACTCGCACCTACGAACTGGAGCTACTAGAGTAAGTCCCCAAGTTACAAACACGTTAACTGGTGTATGGCTCACACTTAATTAAATGTGCCTGTTACAACTTAGATCCAAAACCCAGCTGGCTGCTGTACCTCACTGATTAGTGCTCTGGCCCTGCACCCCAGACGTGGTGAATTCAAGCCTCTCCTGGGCCTGATACCAACAATTAAAGAAACAAAAAAATTCAACATACGTACACAGTCCACATGAAAACAAACCTACAGAACCTATCTCATTTGTAACCCGGGACTGCTTGTACTGTTATGGCCCGACCCATTTGATATATGTGGAAGTTGAGGCACGGATTTTGAGTAATTTCCCTAACAGGAAAGCAACAGAGGCTGAGGCGGGGGGGTGGGAATTGCTTGAGTTCAGGGGTTCGAGAGCAGCTTGAACAACAGTGAGACCCCATCTCTAAAAAAAAACTTGCCAGGTGTTGTTGTGGGGGCCCATAGCCCTGCTACTTGGGAGGCTGAGGCAAGAGAATCACTTGAGCCCAAGAGTTTGAGATTGCTGTGAGCTGTGACGCCACGGCACTCTAGGGACACACACACACACACACACACACACAGGAATACAACTAGGCTTCCTCCCACCAGTCTGGCCCCAGAGCTTTTGCACTTAACTGTGGTACTGCTATCCTGCTGCTGTGCGAGGACAGCAAACGGAACACACAGGCCTTGAGCAGTCTGCCTCTGGGCTTCCTCTGGTCTATTTTTATCTCTGGGGGTGGGGGAGAGTACAGAACAGAGCTTTTCAACCATTTTTTATGTCATGGCACACTTGAACCTATAGTTAAACTTCCATAGATCACTTAAATTATGTTGATCAAAAAAAGTTAAAAAAAGAAGTTCCAAGTGTTTTGAAATTCTTTTGAAAGTAATTTAATTAATGATCTTTAGGTGTGCTGCGAATTTTTTTTTTTTCTTGCGAAAAATTTTAAAGATCCTCTCACAGCACACAGGTTGAAAATTGCTGGCATAGAAAGTCACAGGATAAATACAGCATCTTCCTGGAGTAGCATTTGTTTTTTAGATTCTAGTTGCATGGAAGTGGGTAAGTCATAATTCCTGGCTCACCACGTGCTCTGATTATGGGCCCATGAATGGCTCAATTGTTTTATTTATTTATTAATTTTTGAGAAGGCCTTACTCAAAAAATAGTGTAGTGGCATCATCATGGTTCACTGGAACCTCAAACTCCTGGGCTCAAGCAATCCTCATGGTTCTGCCTCCTGAGTAGCTGGGACTACAGGCATGTACCACCACACCTGGCTATTTTTTTCTACTTTTTTTTTTTTTTTTTGTAGAGACAAGAGTCTCACTTTATCACCCTCGGTAGAGTGCCGTGGCGCCACACAGCTCACAGCAACCTCCAACTCCTGGGCTTAGGTGATTCTCTTGTCTCAGCCTCCTGAGTAGCTGAGACTACAGGAGCCTGCCACAATGCCTGGCTATTTTTTTGTTTTTGCAAGTTCGACTGAGGCCTGGTTTGAACCTGCCACCTTTGGTATATGAGGCCAGCGCCCTACTTGATGAGCCACAGGTGCCACCCTATTTTTTTCTAATTTTTTTTTTTTTTTTGAGACGGAACCTCAAGCCGTCACCCTGGATAGAGCGCCGTGGCATCACAGCTCACAGCAACCTCCAATTCCTGGGCTCAAGCGAGTCTCTTTCCTCCGCCTCCCAAGTAGCTGCGACTACAGGCGCCCGCCACAACACCTGGCCATTTTTCTACTTTTTATAGAGATGCTATGTTACTC
>CAUYRH010078530.1:0-43710 GCA_963574655.1 Perodicticus potto
TAGTGATTAAGAAAATGCCATGAAGGCTATCTCTCACAGTACGATCAAAATGTTTCTGATTGTATATGAAGCACATTCTGCCCTATGATTGCACCAATGTACACAATTATGATTTAATAAAATTATTAAAAAATAAAAAAATTAAATAAATAGATAAATAAATAAATAAAAATAAGCTTTCTGACAAAGAGCAAGGAGAAACCCATGAGAGTCAAGCCAAAGATTTATTATATTTTGTGTACTGCTTGACAACTTTAGAGGAATTTTTTCATTTGTCGAAAGTGTGTGAGATTGATGTTGAGATTTCACTCAAGTAATTCTAAAAGTATATAAAGAGAGGATCTTTCAAAAGTGGTAGTAATCTGATGAAACTCAGGTTCTACTGCCCAGAATTCAAGTTCAGTAAAATATTTGGCCTACTTTGTCTTTACTTCTAGGGGTCATTTTATATCTTAATTTTCCTGCAACCTTCCCATGTATACCTAGTCTAATTAATCACAGCCTCACATTTTTCTCTCCAAAGTGTCCCTTTGTGGGCAACACATTACATAGCTTGATAGACTCTCCATAGATACAGGTAGAAGAACGGCTTTCTAGGTATGGGGTTGCTGGCAGAAGGTGAGACTTCATGTGGAGTTCACTTCAAAGAGAAAGCCGTGTCAAATTGAAGGTTAATCTTATTATTAAAAATAAAGGAACTATGCAGGGTTATTTACTTAATGTCTTTAATAGCCTATCATACATCAATTAAGAGTTTGCTGAACGTACTGTGAATCCCGGTCAGCACTTTTTTTTCCTATCAATTAAGTTAGTCTTCAAGATACGTTTTAAGCCATTAGTGAAAATGAAGTTTAGAACCATATTTAGCCCAGTATCTCTCTATTCCTGCCCCACAGAGCATCAGCAGAGAGCCAAGAAGAAAAGAAAGAGGTCAGTGATTAAACTCTTCTCTGGGGTTGCTGGAGAGCTGAGGGATTAATAAGATGAAGTTACAGATTTTTCCCTGTTCTTAGGTCACCAAGGATGGAAAGAAAACACAAATTTGCATGATATTTAAACTATTCATTAAAATTCCATTGTGAGAGAAGCATGGCCTCTCTTATATCATACTCCATCCCTTAAAAAAATAAAATGAATTTGGAACTATGACTGAATTGAAATGAAGCTGCTGTGAGATTCAGAGGGAAGTTTACAGGCCTAGCATCTCTCCTCACCACTAAACTGGTCCCAGTGACAAACTCCAGTGAGCGGAGAAGATATTTGTTTTCGTAAGGGAAAGCTAATTAAACCATTGGGAAAATTAAGAACCAAACTGTAGTTTTAGAGACTATTCAAATGGAGGTTTTGTGTAGATCCGATACTCAAAGATACTTACCCTCTTGTCTTCCTTTGGGCCTTAATAAACCATAAACAAAATCAAACATATTTATTCTTCTAGTAATCCCTTTTAGCCTGGAAAAGGAATCCTCTAACTCCCTGTGAAGTATCTAAATTATTTTATCTGTGCATATGTATACAAGATAGCCAGAATTCAAAGTGCAATTTGGAGAATTAGACAACCATTAGTACCAGTTAATACTCAGAAACAGCTGGCAAAGTTCCAAGACAATGCTCAAATTGAAAGCCCCATTTGGAAAATTTTATATAATGTACAGTTATTCTCAGCTATGAGGTAGAAAAGACAATATAATTTAACTCAGAATAGAGGGGAGTCATTTTTAGGAAAGCATATATAGTAGGAAAATGGTCCAGAAAAAGTACTCAGCAAGTAGGATCTTGGGAGAAAATTACAGGAGAGGGGAAATTACTAAAATATGTGTTACTTTCATGAGACGCAGACCTTATTCATACCTTAAACTCTTTTACCTGCTTAGCTTGTAGCTGTGTGAAAAAAATGTTTTCTTTTTTATATAAGAGAATGCAGGGAATAGACTTAATAATTAATATGCCATGCCAAGTAAGGGATGAGACAGTGTCACAGGTCACTTCTGACACCACTTGCCAGGGCCCAGGACTGGCCAGGTCTTGGGCCCAGCTTAACTAGGTTCTGGATGTGGACTATTAAGTTACTTTGCTCAGGTTTAGTTATCTTTTAGGTGCTTGAGGGCTATCTACTTTAGCTGGAGAGAGAGTGTGAGTCTTAGAGAGAGTAAAGCAGTCTTTTTAGAAAGATAGATAGATCTTAGTCTTTAGTGGAGCTTGATAATCTTCAGCACAGAGATACGGTGCTGTGTTCTGCAGGCAGGAGAGGAGACAGAGTCAGAGTAAGCAGGTCTGTGATAGAAAATGCATGCTCCCCACTGCCTTCTCCTCCAGCCTAATATAAGGCTGGTCTTGTGCCTCTCAACACCACAGGTGTAGAGACTGCCAGTTCACCACTGCTCTCATCTCGTGAGCTCTCGTGCTTGTTAGGAGAGCTCAATCCCTCTCCACGCCCTTTCCACCCAGGTGTTCCATCATTGAGCTATACAGGTATTTCTTATAACTCTCACTCCTCCTAGCCAGAGGCTATATGGGCTCCAACAAGACAGTGTTTTACAAGAGGATCAACCCCCCCCCACCTTTTTTTTTAAATAAAACAACCTTGACATTAAATAAATTGTTCTTCAAAAACCTCAGTGGCCATAAATTCTATTCCTAAAATGCCACCATAAAATTCAGTTAAATTGTCCTTCCATCACTTAAATAACAAGACAATATCCACTTGTTAACTCGACTTTTTCATGTCATTTTGTGTTAAATGATTTTGTGTTTAATATACTGGGTCGCATTATTTCACTTTAGAGTTTGTTTTTCTGTATGAATTTTGAATTTTGGACTGTACTGATATACAGAAGCCATGGTTGTAGGGTACAGTTTTTTTTGTATGCAACTCGAAAGAATAAAAGGTGGCAATTTAAATAACATTTGGATAAAGTAAATACCAAAATGTATCAAAATTTTATAATCAATAAATTAACTATGTTACCAAGTGACTCTTTACTCCTCTGCTGATTAAATTACGTCCATATTAAGTCATTGGGTCAGGAAGCCTCACAAATAATCTGCCAGACTGAGTGTCACCAGATCCAAAGTGTATCAAAGCCATCACATGTCTTCAAAAATATTTCTAAAATCCGGGATTTTAACATTTTGACCTCAATTCAATGTGAGGGCTATGAGTGTATTTATTTACATATTTATAGTGTATGACTTATTACTGAGTGCTTTTCTAAACATTCTGAATTTTCTATATTGGGTAAATACTAACTTCTAAATAAGAACAAAATAAACACAAAATGTCATGAGCCTTGCATATTAAAACCCAGGCTCAGTTATGAAATTAAGAAAACTAACTTCACGGGGTGTAGAAAAAAAGCTGTGAGCAAACTTCCAGCAGTGACCAGGTAGCACCAAGGCAGGTGAGATGCAGCCCCACAGCGATGCGGGTGCCGGCTGTGCCCTGCTGGGATGGCAGGTAGAGCTCCTGACCTCTGCCCAGGCAGGGTCACATGAGGACGGAAAAGAATACGGACATGAAATATGGGCAGAAACAGATGCCTGGGTTGAAAGCCAAGTGCACCCTTAAGAAAAAGCAAAAGAGCGACTGATCCCAGAAAGAACCAAGGCGCTCCAGGGGTAGGGTCTGCTTTTTTTTAATGTCAGTCCCAAATAACGTGCTAAGGTGGGAGTGAAGCACTCATGATTTTTCTGGGAAAGGGGTGGAGAGTTCCCAGAACTGAAGGGCCTTCCTTGCCTTTCAGTCTGTCTAGAGTAATTTCTGCTGGTTGCCGTGGCATTTGTACCCTGTTAATGGCCCTAATGGGTGTGTTTTTACCCTGCTATTGAGGACAGCTCCTTTGGGAACACTGTGGCTTCAGCTGTGGGTATTCTCCAATTAAAGGAATTCCCCCTTTACTTTAGACAAGGATGCTGTAGTTGAAATAGAATAACTATGGGCTGAATTTCTGTTAGCGAAGCACATTCTCATTCTTCCCTGGCTTCTTACTCCGCTGACCTGTCCTGTTCCCGGCCCTAACTCCTTGGGACATCTGATTCCTGTCTCGGCCTGGTCTTGGTGCCTGGTGTCCAGCAGGAGTGAAGAACTCCAGCACCAAGTGTGGGTTTCAGAGATGACTCCTTTTCATGGAGGAAAGGATGATTCGTAGATCGTCTCAGGATACCAAGACTTCAATGAAGACAGAAGAAAATAAAACCAGACAAGGACAGAAGCTGAGTTGGGAGGGGAGGACTTTTCTAAATCCCAGGTTAGCAGATTCTGAGCAAGCTGAGTGTTCGCTTCTCTGGAGAAAGGACCAGAAACCGAGTAGCCTTCACGTTCCCATCCTCAAACAGACCCGGCCACACTGAGCAGAGCTGGAATTGTGTGCAAGGATATTTTTTGCTTTAACTTGTCCAGTTTCCACTGAGCCTATTTTCTATTTTGGTCTCAGAACTCTTTTTCTCTAGAAACAAGAGGACTTGACCATCACTGTGTTTGATTTCCCCCCTCTTGGTCTGATAGAGGTTGAAAATGCGTCTCACATTGTAGACACTGTGTACAGTGATGAGAGAAGCAAGTTTCGTGAATCAGCCGGGGGAGTCTCTAGACAGCGTCCTCAACCTGTGGGTCGTGACCTCCTTGGGGATCCAATGACCCTTTCATGGGGGTCACCTAATATCAGATATTTACATTACGATTCATAACAGTAGCAAAAATTGCAGTTATGAAGCAGCAACAAAAATAATTTTATGGTTGGGGGTCACCAACAACATGAGGAACTGTATTAAAGGGTCACAGCATTAGGAAGGTTGAGAACCACTGCTCATGAGCCTTGCATTTTAGAACCCAGGCTCAGTTATGAAATGAACTAACTTCACGGGGTGTAGAAAAAATACATGGGGTGTGTTAAATAACACACAGGGTGTATTAAATAACACACATGGGGTGTGTTAAATAATTTCAAGAAAAGGAGAATTTGAGGCTGCAATGTCTATTACTGTTACTAAGAAATAAATTTGTCTCAGATTTTAGAGGAGGTATTAGTCTCTTGGTAGGAATTAAATTGTTCCAACCCTGATAATTGGAGCAATTTATTCATTTATTCAATTATCAAGTCATTAATTGAACAAATATTTGAATAAAGGTGGACCGATTGAAGTAGGTCAAGACCTAGATAAAGAAGTTAGAGGTGGGAAGAAATGGAGATTCCCAGTATCAAGGAAAGTAAAATGGATAAGACACAATAATTTGTTTGAAGTGTCATGTATGAAGAAGGGCTCCCATATTTCTGGTTGAAGACATGTTTGCAGGTGATAGGAGATATGGAGAGCAAAAAGGATTGAGGAAACATAGAATTATAAATTCCACTTTGACTATGCAAAATTTGAAATGGTTTGGAAAACTTCAAATGTAAATGTTAAGTGGGCAAACACTTGTATGTGTCTATAACTCAGGAGATGGTCTTGGCAGGATATACAAATATGAACATATTTGATTTTGGGGTAGTTATTAAATTTCTGCAAATGGATATGATTGTGTGGGAATATTAGGATGAGAAAAGAAAAAAAATCAGGAAGATAATTGGGAGCTCTGATATTTAAAGGTTTTAAAGAAATGAAAGAGTGAGACGACAAGGCTGCATAGTAAAAGAAAATACTAAAGGGAGACCAAGAGGTAAGAAATAAAAGATCAGGCTGCGGATGAATCAGGTAATGTAACAAACTAAGATTCTGTAGGCTTCCTTAGGCAGCAGGTGGCACGGCCTGCCCCAAGAGTAAGGAAACAGGGAGAAAACTGAAGCTCTATGTGTTATTGGACGAAGAGAGTCCGGCCACCTGTCACTGGGGTAGGTTCACCAGACTGTCAGAAGGCTGGGATTCTGGACAATAGTGAGAGGAGCCCGTCAAGACTGTTCTGTTCTCCTTATCTGAAAGTGCAGTTTTATACACAAAAGTTCAAAGCAAAGACCACATTAACTCTTATTTTAAATAATGATCAGCATAACTCCGTGACCAATTATAACATTCCAATTCAAGAGTTAATTTCCTAAATCAGTCCGACTCAGACTAGTAGGCACCTTTAGGGTAGGAGCTAAATGTACGAGATGTTAAGAATGGGGGACGTGAGGTGAAGCTCAGGCAGGACCCCAACCCCCGACCTGCTGGGTCAGGGCCGCGCTGGCCGCCTGACTCCGTCTTATTCTCACTACATGTGCTTTCCAAGGCCGCTCTTGAGAAATAACTTTCCTCTATTTAATGTGGGAAAAAAGAGGATGGCAAAGATTTCAGGGAGGTGTTTTTGATTAGTGTTTGGAAATTGAAGGAATTTCAAAATGCTACTTTTATTTTCTCTGGAAAGGAAGAGATTTCTGAAATTCTGCTAAGAATGGTGAAGTCAAAGTAGCTGGAAGTCTTGGGAGAACAGAAAGACCAAAAGCAGAAGGCAGATCACTGAGCTGCTTCCGAACTGGAATAGGGAAATGACCTTCCAGGTATAAGCATCACTGATGTGGGTGAACACGAACTTGACGGACTCATCTGATCTGGTTGTTCAATGTCCTTTGACACTATTCACCGGCTCAGGCAGAAATGCAGAGAATGGTCGGGCTCAGCATGATGGGGGCAAATGTTCAGGTTTGGAAGGGGGTTACGAACCCATAGAATGTGCAGTCTAAGTTGAATACAGAAGAAAGTGAAGAAAGAAAGTGACTAGCGAATAATGTAGATGAGATTAGTGATTAGATTCGAGATTAGCGATTCATGAGCTGAAATTCCCAAGGTGGCCAAAGGGGGAAAAAAAAGTTGTGGAAATGGCTGAAAAGTTGGACAAAATATAAAATTGTGGTTGGAGAATGAGATGAGTCAATAATTAACTTTGGAAATGGAAGAGTCCAGGCTACTGCAAGGCCTACAGTTTAGCAAGGTGAAGGTGTGATTAGAAATTGAGGAGCAGTATTGAAGGTGTTATTTGCAGTAAGACTGAACTCTGGGGAACAGGCAGACCCCAAGTGAAGTGCGTTCCATAAAATTAGCTAAGACCATACTGAAGACAATGCATAGGGTGGCATAGCTAGGAAAATACAAAGGAATTTCACAAGCTCAAAGATGAGAATTAACCTGAAAGTTGGAAAGATGAGTCTGTTTTTGTTTTTTTTTTGTTTTTTTGGGTTTTTTTTGAGACAGACTCTCAACTTCGTCACCCTCGGTACAGTGCTATGGAGTCACAGCTCACAGCAACCTCAAGCTCTTGGGCTTAAGCGATTCTCTTGCCTTAGCCTCCCAGGTTGCTGGGACTACAGGCGCCCTCCACAACGCCTGACTATTTTTTGTTCCAGTTGTCATCATTGTTTACCAGGCCCGGTCCAGTTTCAAACCTGCCAGCCTGGGTGTATGTGGCCGGCACCCTACCCACTGAGCCATGGGCATAGGGGACTCCAGAGGAAGGGGTGTCCACAGGAGAGCAAGTTGGAGGAAATGAAGAAATGTGATTGTCACTAAAGTTGAAGCTGACATCAAAGAGTTACTTCATTGTTCTGTGATCATAGGAATTAGAAGGATGTTCAACCTAAATTATTTGTGTCTAATTTGCTATATTTAGCTCTTGTTTACTTGTACATTCAGAATATAGAATAATAGAGAGACCCAAAATCTGTAACTCAGAGATGCAAAGTAAATGTGCAAATTCGAATTTAAGTTTCAGGCCAAAAAAAAAAAAAAAAAAAAAAAAGTCTAAAAAGATGTAATTAAAAACAAAGAAACAAAAAGTACATAGGCATTTAAAAACAAACAAAAAAGAACCCCAGTTATTACCATTTCCTGTGAAGTTTTGTTCAAAATTAACAATATATTTCAAAAATTAGACACACACATTGTACTGACTTCTTTACCAGAATCACCTTTTCATGTTTTGTAATTGCCTGTTTTCTCCCCCTAGAATATAATGTTATCCTCAGGGCATATTAAATATGTTATTATCATGAAAGTGTTTCATTGTTCCATCAACTTTTTGTGTGTGTAAAAATTCCATATGTTGAGTTTGTTCTTTCATAAACTTGGATTTTTCTCAAATACATAGTAATAGCATACTGTAATAAATGTTTTCAGCATCTTTACTTTTAAAAGATCTTATTTTTTCTGTTGTGGTAAGAATGCTTAAAACAACATCCAGCCATAGCACAAGAATATTGGGAAAGGGGCAAGGGAGGAGAGGGGAGGGGAGGCTGGGTGGAGGGAGGGTGATTGGTGGGATCACACCTATGGTGCATCTTAGAAGGGTACAGGTGAAGCTTATTAAATGTAGAATATAAATGTCTTAACACAATAACTAAGAAAATGCCATGAGAGCTATGTTAACCAGTTTGATGAAACTATTTTAGATTGTATATGAAACCAGCACATTGTACCCCATGATTGCATTAATGTACACAGCTATGAGTTAAAAAAAAAAAGAAAAAAAGAAAACATCTCTCTTAACAAATTTCAAGGGCACACTGCAGTGCTGTTCACTACAGGCACAATGTCACAGAGATTTCTAGAATTCATACTGCATAATTTGAACTGCAGCTTCCTTAAGCCACTGTGGGCTTTACCTGGGGACGTCAGCTACTTGCATTGTCTGTCTTTTTCCAGTGGTAGTCATGAATTACGGATTTTACTTCTCTTCTTCATTCTTTATTTTTAGTGAGGGTTTCATTTTAGTATCTTGCTCATTGATATTTCCCTTTCTTATTTTTGAGCATACTATGCACTTATTCATTAATTTTTATAGGGGTCCAATTGTTTCTGGGTTTGACAGATGGGAGGGAGATCACAGTGTGAATGTCGTCTGTTATTTTGGAACTAGGAATCTTAAGAAAACTATTTACACATTTGGAAATGATTCATTAAATGTGACGAGAGCCAGAGCTTTGTCAATGCTACTTTAATTTACAATAAGAGATGGACCAAAAATTCTTACTATTTAAAAAAAATATTAAAAAATTTCTTATTGCCCAATTAAAACCACTTATCTGTTTAGTCAGTCCATCATATTATTTTTAATTTTCTATAATGGGCATCATAATGTCATAATGCATTTCTTGATTTCAAACTTCTGCTGACTATTTGTATAATCTTATAAGCTAATTAGTTCATATTTAAAGATTTCAGTTACACATTTGGTATCTCTCCAAGTCCACTTAATTTGATGGAATGTCTAGAATCACACTCTTTTATAAAATGAAGCATCCTAAACTCTCTCAAGAAGACAACGTAATACATGTGTATTAAAACAGAAAATTACATCTGAATTTACTAGGATGTGTGCCGAGAACCACACAAATGAGTTTTTTTTTTCTTGACACAAACAATATACACCTAACCCCTAGGTGACACTCTTTGTTTGAAAGTCTAAAGTTAAGATAATATTTTCATTATTTTGATCTACAAGAGAGTTAAAGTTTTCCTTTTTATTCTCATAATAATATTTTACCTATTTCATTAAAAATGGCATCATAGGAAAACCAGACATCGTGTCCTTCTCAAGAGAAGCAGCACTCTTGGGAGCCGAGGCACCAAATAGCTCTGTCGAAATGTGGAAACGTTCCTTCAAAAGTGAATCCAAAACTTTAGACTACTGAACATTAAAATGTTGTTGTCATTTGAATTATCGAATATTTCTTACTTGAAATCCTGTTCTCATGACAAGAGGAAAGTGCAAATGGTGGAGGTATGATATTTTCCAGGATGTGCTAAAAAATAAACTTGTTAGCACGTACTGAATTCTTCCTGTGTGCTGAGCATTATACGGACACTGAACAGACATGGTCTTACAAGTGTGTCCTAATGGGTCAGGTTCAGGGGTGAGGTCTTCATCTCATGGTTAGAATAAAATCTAGTAGGAGACATTCCTCACCTCAGTCTCAGGTAAATTGATGAAGACACAATTTTAATGGTTGAAAGCCACACATTCCTGGACAGCAGTTGTGAATGAGATGACTGAATCCGTGAAATTGGGGAGTAGCTTCTAGAGAAAAGTAGCCTATGCAATGTGAAAGGCCTTAGGTCTCATCTACAGGGTATCATGTTCACTTTCTTACATATTTTATTTTTGTGCGTATGTGTGCATATTTCACTAGGCTCTGAGGAATACCAAAGAACTTTAAAGACACTTTCATCCTTGAAGACCTAAGATATCGGTCTTCTTGGGAAACAAAACACGCATAAAATGACAAAATCCCAGCTCCAAAACCTACCAGACCATAGAAGAGGATTATGCAGCACCAGGTAGAGATACGAAGGCTGAAAGGACGATTTAAAGGAAGAAGTTTGATTACTCAAAGTTGAAATTAAGTTTTGAGATGGTCATTGAAGAAAGTGAGAGATTTAACTCTGCAGGTATAAAAGAATCTATGTTTGTTGTGGTTGGAAAAGCACAAATGTCTTCTGAATAAAAATAAACAGGAAATCCTTAGAGAATACAGTACTATGGTATAGAAATAATGTTAGTAAATATTCAGAGGTTCATGGGAATGGATAAAATGTGCTAGCTCATTGAAGAACTTGGTACCCAAGCCAGCAGATCTAGGCTCTTGTACTATACTGAGTACTTTTCTTATACAATAAAACAGGGAGAAAAAAAAGAAAATTCTGTCTTTTTAGACTCTCCTGTATCAGATACTAAACTAGGCTTATCTGCTACATTCATCTCAACCGATCTGAAAGAGTAGATATTGTTGTCCATTGACAGAGGACATCTGTAACTTAAGAACATTATATAAATCACCCAAGATTAGAAAGCGGATAATGGTGGAAGCAGAATTCAAATCCAAATGTGTTTAAGGCTTCTGATCTTCCTCTATAGCACAGAAGAAATGATAGGTATGGATTTAAAATATATCTGACTCAGATCCTATGTGTGTGTGTATGTGTGTAAAATCATGTGTGTGTTATATGTAACAATAAACATATGCACACATAGAGGTAGTTACCTATATAGTAATGTATAGCCCTTAGTCTATGATTATAGACCCGTATGTGTTTATAACTCTTCCTATAGGAAAAAATAATATATATATGCAAACATATACTCATATATAAAGAGATCGATATTTACATGTGTAATTCACAAGCAGAAGTTCATTTATTCAATTAACAAATACTTATTCATTAACTAATATGTTTGAGGTAAGTTGAGTGGCCTACAAACGTAAACTTTGCCTCTTACTGCACCCTCTCTGTTAACTTGAAACTTAACAAATATCAATGCTCATGTGAAAAGAAATCTTTGTTTATTCCAAAACCATTAATATAATCTTTTAAGATTCCGTTTTACATATGTATCTTATTATAACATTTATTTTACCTTTCCACAAGATATTTTAGGTTAGAATTTAAAACCACAATTTACTTCATAAAATTGTTTTATTGCTAACCCTCAATCAAAACGTATAAAAAGGAATAAAAAGAAAATTAATGCCACAGATCTTCCAGAAGTCCATTCATGTGGAATGCTCAATTTCCCCCAATTATTACCATTTGCCTTTTTGTACAGAACTTCATGCGACATTTGCCAAGTTCCTTTTAGAATCACAACCAAAGAATAAAAGTGAATTTGGGTGATTTTTGGCTCGTGAAGATAGTGTCTTCTGTAGCAATTTGCGGCATTGATTTGCCCAATGGAATGTTGTTTCCGGAAAGAGGGGAAATGAATCACGTTTATGGGCTAAGAGTCTTTCTCTGCACCCCGCCTTGCATTATTAATGGTTGATTCAATTTTGCTGGCTAGAATCAGAGATCTTTCTAGGGTAAAGTTAAATTCAAGTTGCTGTCTTATGATTTTCTATATTACTTAGCATTAGTATTATTTAGGCCCAGAGCTTTCATTTTGCTTTTCCCTATATTTCAATATATTTTAAAATTCTATGTGAACCTCTGGAAGATGCTTTTAGGTGGTTAAAAGAAAACCACTTGTGGTGCAATCTTTTAAGACATGGGCTTTGGGATCAAACACACCTCTATTTGATTCCTGGATCTAACATTTAAGCTTTGTAACCTTGAACATATTAATCTCTCTGAGGTACAATTTCCTTGTTTTGAAAATAAAAGATGAAATGAGCTATCTTATTGGAGCTACTGGATAAAAGGGGATGATAAAAGTTCCTGGTGGTATTCCTGTCATGTAGTGAGCCCTTCATAAAGGGCAGGCACAACAATTTGTCAGATGCTATTAGGTTAAGCAGTCAACAGTGAACAGGGCAATAATTCAAGTTCAAAAATACAGACGGATTTAAATTAACGTCGTACAGGATTTTGTGTATGTTTTCTTGCTCTTTCAAGCTGGGAGTTATTTTCTATTTTCACATTTAGTGAACAGTTATTAATCACACAACTGCTATCCCATGGTAATACACTGCATATTTGGGTGGTTTATGCTTCCACTCATCCAGGGGTTTAAATCTACCTGAAAAGAAGGATCATGAAGCTGTGGATAATGCAAATGATACACAAGCATCCCATGGTGGGGACGACAAATGTGTGGGGATTAAAGAAGGAGGAAATGAGTGAAGATGAAAATTAAGTATAGTCAGCAAAGTCTTGATAAAGGATTAAGGAACTTGACTATCGTCTTGAAAGGTAATTACAATTTGTATAAAAAGCTTGGAAAAGCTTAATTTGTATAGTTTATGAAGGAATGAATATGTTTATGCCTCACAGAAATTTAGAGTTAAGAATATGCACATGTACAAAATCTAATACAGAGACTCAAAAAAGCCAATAATGCTCGTCCTGACAGCTAGGTCTCTGCTCCTATTCTATTACATTTTTACTGCAACACGTTGAGCAAGCCAGCTTTCAAAAGCTTTATGAATTATTCATATGGATATGGAAAATCCTATCTTATGGCATAAGACCATTTCTATTTATAGATATCAAGACTATTAAGACTTTTCTCATACTCAGCCATTTCAATGACTAATTCTTACGCCATCAGTGCCGGTAATGTGTCATCGCTGGCTCCTATAAATTCACGAAAGTTGATTGTGTGCCTTGCTTTCCAATCTGTGTTAGTGATGGCACGTTGGTAGCTAAAACCAGCCACGGTGGGAGCATTTACACTATGTAAATCAACAAATGTTACAAATAAGGACTTGCTGGTTTGTTTGTTTCTGTGTTCAGTATTGAAACATTACATTTAGGATTCAATATTTTTAAACATTTACCAGCACACTACTGGTTGGAATAGTAAATCCTATGTAGTTCCTTTATTCAAATAGCTACAAATATGAAATTATGTTCATAACCTTATATAAATGGATTTTATAATAGAGATGTGGAAAGGTCAAAGACATGACATGGGCTCAGAATGAAAATGGCAGAAATAGTGAAATTATTAGGTTCTACCAGAAGTTTCTTCCATAAGAGGACATTTTTTGAAATGCTCATATACTGCATCTGGAATTTGCAGTCCTAGTAAAGTTTGCTGCATATCTATGTAAATTTATGCAAATTAAATAGAAATACCTTACCATGCATATGTAACTTTTATCTCAGAAAGTCAAGGACATTACTAGTTCAGGAAATCTGTAAAGAAAATCTGGAATTCATCTGTTGGTGTACCGCGGACATAATGATTATTTCAAGACGTAAAAATAAAGCATTTGACTAAAAAGTTCAGTGATTAAGATAACACATATATAATCCATATGTAGAAATATTCAATACTGTCTTTTATCTTCATAAGTAATTACAAAAACACTAATTCAATATGATCAACAAAAACATATTATTTTGTTATGTAAACATAAATTTGGAAGATGATGCTGAAACTGTTAACTATGCCTAATTAAAGAGGTTAATTATGGATTATTTTCTCTTCCTTAAAATTTTCTATGTTTTTTAAAAATGTCTGGTCAATTGGGTGAACTATGCACGCTGTGTACTTTAAAGAAAGAAATTATCAGAGACTAGAACTCATTCCAAAAACAACACGAATTTAAAATGTCCCAGAGTAACTTTAGTGGGGAAAAAATAAAGTTAAAATCGAGTAATCCTTAAATACATGTGAAAAACAAGAAACAGGGGGAGGTGGACGGGAGAATGAAGAGGAGACACAGATCCAGCAGAATATTTAATATTTACGAAGTATTTCCAGCAGTTTATTACCTGGGAAAATACCATAATACTTAGAGCAGCAACAAAATATAAATTCTTAATTAAAGATTAATACAACATGAAGTTTATTAACATGCTTAGGAGGGAGAAAACTAGAAAGAAATAAAAAGAAGAACTTTAACAATAGTATCTCAGGGATGCTATCCTATGGGATGGGTTTTCCTGCAATATATTTTTTGAAAATATTTTTCAACTTTTTACAATGCACTTAAATTATTTTAATTTCAATATAAGAAAAGGTGCTACATAGTTACATTCTTTCAAAAACATTTATCCATCATTTTCTCATGGGAGAGGCCTATATCAGATTTGGAGATAATGAATTTCCATGAAAACAATGAAAAAAAAGAGTCCTGAAGGAAAAAAAATAAAACTGAACACTAATGGTCTATTTCTTGATGGTGGAAGAATTTGCAACCATATTCAAATCTCATCCCTACAAATCAATTTTTATTTTATACTTAAAAGATTTTCAATTTTACTCTCCAAGTATGTTATAATTTCACTTTCACTTTTCTGGTTTACACATTTATACATTCAAAGATATTTACTGAGTGCCCAGGGCCTCTGGCAGGAACACTCCCGACCACACGAATTCTCCCCACGAGGTTTTCTGCACCTGGCTGATTTTCTCACCCCCATTATTCAGGTTCTAAAGTCAGACCCTTGACTATTTAATATGAACCAGTGACAATACCCCCTCTTGCACCTTGTTTTTCTTTCATTGCCCTCAGCACAGTAAATACACACCATGTTTGCTGTCTTTGTCTCACTTACTGTAAACGCCCAGAAAGCAGCAATGCTTCTGTTCTCCTCATTAACATGCAGCATTGCCTTTCACAGAGACTGGGTAAGACTCAATAAACACCTTGGAATCTATAAATATGTGAACCAGGAAAGCAAAAGTGAAACTACAACATACTCGGAGAGTAAAATTGAAAATCTACTAAGTGTAAAATAAAAATTGATTAGTAGGGATGAAATTTCAATATGGTTGTAAATTCTTCCATCATCAAGAAATGGACCATAAGTGTTCAGTTTTCTTCCTTTTTTTTTTGTTTTTGTTTTTGTTTTTTTCCTTCAGGACTCTTTTTTCTCATTATTGTTTTCATGGAGATTTATCATTTCCAAATCTGAAACATAGGCCTTTCACATGAGAAAATAATAAATAAATGTTTTTGAAGGAATGTAAGTGCTGGGACCAGACTAGGGTAAGGCCAAAGATGTACCTAGGGCAGAATTCTTTCAAAGAATTTAAGGAGGCACTCTCTCTCCGGTCTGTGCAGCCCAGGACCTCAAACCTGCATGATCCTGAGATTGAGGGCCCACCTTAAATTTTATATGCTGGGGGCTTCCGTTGTATCATTCTAGTGGCTCTGGTAATTTACTTATTATTTATCCTTCCTATAAACTTATTTTAAAAGGAATAAGGAGTTTATTTAAGCTTTCTCAGCTTGGTAACCACATTCACAAAGCCCCTCGTCCCACACACATATTCCTTCCCCTTTCTTGGCCTCCTGCCAAACCCACATATCTGGCTTTTCATGAGACTTGTTTATTCCTTTATTTTGAATCTTCAGGACAGAGATTACGAACTTTAGGCCCCATCCCACAAAGTCACTTGCACATTTTCAGGTATAGCTTATGGCAGTATCCTGCTTCTCAGTACCAAAATCTCTATTAGTGGGCAGTGCCTGTGGCTCAAAGGAGTAGGGTGCTGGCCCCATATACTGGAGGTAGTGGGTTCAAACCCAGCCCCCACCAAAAACTGCAAAAAAAAAAAAAAAAAATCCTATTAGTTTGCTATAGCTGCCATTACAAAACACTACATATTGAGTAGCTTACACAACAGAAATTTATTTTCTCAGAGCTCCGGAAGCCAAGAGTCCAAGATCAAGGTCTCAGTGAGTGCAGTTTCTCTGTTCTTGACTTAAGGGCAGTGGCCTTATTGAGATGGGACCTTTTCTATGTGTGGGCACATCCCAGCTATCTCTTCCTCTTCTTATAGGAACCTAGTGAGATTTGTCAAAATTAGGGAAACTTTTTTCCTTTTGTAAGACGTAGACCCAGTCTATGAGGCTAGTGGTAGGAACACCTGTGTCCTGAAATCCTGCCCCTCTGATGAACTGAACATCTCTGTCAGTTCTATGCTGCAAAGTAGTGAGCTAAGTACACTTCCCTGCTCCTTGACATTAGACTTACCCATAAAACTTGCCTTGGCTGGTGGGATAACACTATATGTGATAGAGGCAGAAGCCTTAAATGATCTTATATGGTTTGGCCTATTTCTTGAACACCAGGAGTTTGCCACAAAAAGAGATTATTTTTGAAACCCTTGAACCATCAGATCCAGTGTCTAGAACAAACCACAGGTAATAGGTTGAAGCTCAGCTATAATTAGAAGCCGGGCCCAGCTGACCCACAGTCTGTAGTAGATTCCCCAGTGGGCCCACCTTATATTAGCCCAGTGCTAATGTGCTGGTTTGTGCACATACGAATAAGTCTTTCTGTTGTAAGCCATGAGTTTTAGAGTGATTTTTTCGTACAACGCTATTGTTCTCTGGCCAACTAATATAATGGCCGAGAAATGTACCTAACAACTATCTTCCACAGGTTCCTTCTACCATCCACGTAAAGTAAATGAATCTAATAGGCAACTGGGAGCCATCTCTTCATCAGCTCCGAAGACATACTCAGATTCTGGAGTTCAATTTGTTGTTCAAATTGGTCTTATTGAGGAATGCTGCTTTGTATTACTTTATTATTAAAGATGAATTTCTTAGCTTACTATGAGCTTATAACATATCCACGTATTTGTAAGTCTTGGTGGGACTACAAAGTACAGTAGAGACCATACTGTAAATATCTTCAATGAATGGAATAACTGAGCTGAGTCCGTGCACAAGACAATGGCAGCCCCAAGCCCAGACCCTGGCCTTGCCTCCCGCCTCAGCACTCTTCCACTGCAACTCTCATGATCTGTAGTTGAATATGAGGAAAACGACCTTGTGAAACATTTTTTAAAAATATTCTTCTTTGAAAGCCACCAACTTGTCCAGAAATGACTGATTATATCATGTCAATTTTCATCTTATTTTTGTGATTTTCTTCAAGTTGATCTCGGATAATTTTGAGACAGGTTTTGATGTGAAACTTAAAAGGAGTATTTTCGTGAAAGAGAGTATGAGCCATTAAGTATAATAAACTCTATCAAATATAGAGAACCCTCATCAATCATTTACTTAGATCTGTTCAGTCATTCTTGCTAATGAGTCGCATTAACTGGAAAGATTTACTGAGAGGGGCCTTATTAGTATATTTGCTTCCTTTGCACTGTTGATATTTTCAATTGCATTCTTGGGGGAAAATCTCATGCATATTCTTCAAAGGCAAAATGTAACAATATTTAAAATATGCATCTATGTCATGGTATTTTTTTTTTGCTGTTATATGTATTTTTCTACAAACCTTGCAAGTGTGGATGGACTTAAACTGCTGAAAATATATTAGCAGGATAAAGAAGCAAAATTGATAAGAAGGCATTGCTTTGTATTTAAGAAAATATGAAATTCAATGTTTGTATGTGGGTTTTCTTTTTTCTCAGTGCAAGATACTATTATCTGGTTTTAGGAGCTCAGATTTTGTAGTCAAACTGCCTGTATTTGTCTCCAGGCTATGACAGTTATTAGTTGAATTATCAGAATTAGTTGCTTAATCTCTGTTTGCCCAGGTTTTGTCATTTGTAAGGTGAAGGTTAAATGATCACAGAAATGAGAGACCCAATTCATTCTGGAAGTGACTTTTGTCTTGTGCAAGAACTTGAGACATAAACCAAAGTGACAAAGATCTCTGCCCTCATAAAGCTTCTATTCTGCAAGGGATGAGCAGACAAAGAACAAGAAATGTAATGAATGAGTAATGATATGTCGTGTGGTGGAAAACAATGAGCACTATTATTTGGGGGAAAAAAAACAAAAATTAAACAGAATAAGGAAAATTGAGAGTACTACAGCAAGGGGTGGGTTGTCATTTTTAAAAAAATGGCAGAATAGACTTCCTTCAGAGAGTGTCTGAAGAAGGTGATGGCAAAATCATACACATGCATTCACAGCTGAGGAAACGAAATAATCTCTGACTTACTGGAGTAAGATGTAATATGGGTGTGGAAACCAAAGCTCAGGAAAGTTAAGTGACTTGTTCAGGTTTGAACGAATCCAAGTCAGCATTTTGGTGACCCAGAATATAATAAACAAGGATAAAATGTTTTAAGTTCTTGGAAAAGCCACTTTCTCATTGTCCACTAATGAGATCCACTCTGGAAATATATGTTAAATAAATGAATTCCATTACCTTGTAGGACTGTTCTAGCTACAAAAGTTTAAGACAATTTGAAATCCTAGACACTCTTATGCTTAAGTCCTTTAAGATCTTATTTCCAGAAGGGAGAACCCAAATGCTCAGACATGTAAATGCTCAGCAACCCTTTTGGCCCAATTAGCAGTGTCTTCTACTATAGCAGAACAATTCTAATGTGGTTTTAATTACTTTCATCTCCGGGCACTTGTGCTCTTCTATATCCACTGTCCTTGAGTATGAGTGTGCTGATAATTTGTTTCTACTCAACAGAATACAGCACAGAATATTACATGTACTTGGGCACATTCTGTAAGATTGTAATGTCCATCTTGCTAGAAAACTGGTTTCTTTACTAGCTTTGCAGAGGTAGCTGTCACAGGCTAAGCTACCCTATGGGGAAGGCAGCGTGACAAGGGCAGCCTGTAACCAAGATTCAGCAAGAAACTAAGGCTTTCAACCTCGAATGGTGAGGAGCTTTTTCTTCCAGCAGCCATATGTCCTTCCCCACACGCCTCAGATGAAACCAGCCTTGGCTGACACTTGGAGTGCAGCCTTGCAGAGGACACAGAGAAGCTGTGCTCAGAAATTTGACCCACAAAAACGGTAAGATGATAAATACATGTTGAGTTAAGCCACCATGTTTGTGATAAGCTGTTACAGAGCAGTACGCAGCTAATACACTCAGAGACCTATTTAAAGTAAGTTATGTAGAAGGGAACTGAGGCAATCATGGGAGCGAGTATACAATGTGCTTTGAAAGAGAACTTTCTGCCAGGAATGCAGTGAACCAAACCACCAGCTCCCACCCTTCTGGTATCCACTAGTGTGCCCAGCACTCCCCGCCCCCATTCCTGCCATCAACTGATGACTAAGCAAGAAATAATGACAGTAAAGCTAGGATGACAGCCCTGCCCAGAGAGGAGCAGCTGTCTGGGGCTGTCTAGAACCCGGCTGAGATTTTCTCAGAGTTCCATGGAGTCGGAAGCGCTTCCTTCATTCCCCTCTCTCATTTTCCTGTCTCTCCTTGACAGTCAAGTTGGCAATGTGGCCTGAAGCCATTCCCTCCCTCTCCAAAGTGCGTTCATTCCCCCTTTATTCTTCCTAAGTGCCTCCCCAAAGTAAATCTCACATCCTTCCAATTCTGTCTTGGTGTCAGCCTCCCAGATAACTCAAATTGCTTCAAGAAACATTTGATAGTTTTACAGTTTTCCTTGAGGGAAACTTTAGCCTCAGATTGGAGTCAGCAGAACAACAGCCACCCCTAACTCTGCCCCTATCAATAGTTTACATTCCTGGGGGCGTGTCACTGTCTCTTTGGAGCTTGTATACATGATCTATGCATTTGTGATTTAATAAAAAAAAAATTGCACATAAAAAGTTGAATATTGAATAAAGATATTTAAAAAGTAAAAAAATAATGGGAGTGTTGAATTAAGTTATCTTAAGTTTTTCCTTTCCCTTTCTACTTTCACTAAGTGTAAAAGGAGAAGCAGATAACAAAAACGACTTAAAAATAAGCGCAGAGAGAGAAAAGAAGAAAGCAGACAAACAGAATTAATGGAAGGGCGGGAGAGAAAAGAATTGAGATAATTGTGATACCAGATTGGCCACTGCGAACAGTGCTGGTGTACATTGTGATATTTTATTTTTAGTTTTTAGTTTTTTGCATCTAGTGTGGATTTAGCTGCCATAGTTACTGAGGATTGCTTTAAGCCATCTTATGACTCTGTGAGGGATTTGGGATGGTAAAATCCCCAGGGCTTTGTTCACGGTGAAGGCCAGGTTCCTGGGCTTCTCTTTCTCCCTGGGAGGTCCCCGTGGGCCCCGTCATCTGATTTTCCTTCCTCTTGCACTGCGGACCCTGCACCGTCTGTCTCTGGGGGCTCCTCTCGCTCCCACATTCACCTCCACAGTGGTTTATTCTTTCTCCAGCTCAACATTTTCTTGCTGTGCTGAAAGACAAATGCATGCCCCTTTGGTTTTAAAGTGTTTGATTTCGAATCTCCCCAGGGAAACAGAATATAACACTACAATAAACATAGGAGCATTCAGAATTTTAGGAAATCTTTTCAGTTCAGGGGACACTGTGCACCTGCTGCTGGGACTTCTACGCCAAAAGGCACTTTGAACTCAAACTCTGCTCTTTGGTGTTTTCCTCCAGTCTCCATTTCCCTCAGATACGTCCATTTCTCTATCTCTGCAGATCCTCTTCTCCAAAAAGCACCTTCTTCCTGGTTTAAAAAACAAAAAAAAGGTGAGATCCTAGAAAGAAACTCGAGAGAGAGCATGTCCGTTCATATGCTCACTGGAATCGAATGCCTGATTGTGTATAAATAGAAAAAGGTGTTCACAGATGGTATTTTCCAACAGAGACCACAACGGCATTGGCCTTTTCTCATGATCTTCTACCTGCCGCGTGACATTACCAACCTCCCTTTCCCCTTGAATCTAGATGAGATTGTGACTAACTCAGTCAATAGACTATGGTAGAAATGACTTTATGTGACTTCTTAGATTAGGTTGAAAGAAATAGTGAGGCCTCGTGGGGTGGCTCACACCTGTGACCCCTACTGTCCAGGAGGCCAAGGTAGGAGAATTGCTTGAGCTCAGGAGTTTGAGACCAGCTCCAGAAAGAACAAGACCCTGTCTCTCCTAAAAAATAGAAAACACAGCCAGGCATCATGGCAGATTCCAGCTACTGTGGAGGTTGAGGCAGCAGGAACACTTGAGACCAAGACTTTGAGGTTACTGTGAGCTACAGTGACAAATGGCACTCTAGTCCAGACAAAAAAAAAAAAAAAAGAAGAAGAAGAAAAGAAAAAAAGAAAGAAATAAGGATATTTTTGCCTTGGCTTTTTGGACATTTTCAAATTGTACCCTAAGCAACCACTTAAAATATTTGACTATTCTAAGGCCCTCATGCCGCGAGAACGCCCAGAGCACATGGACAGACATTGTGAAGATGATTCAGCTGAGGTCTCAGGTTGCAGCCAGTGTCCACTGCTGAGAGGGAAGATGCTTCCAGAAGCTTCCAGCACCCAGCCATAGAGTGTCCACCCCACCTCGTTAATTCTTTCCAGGTAAGGTCTCAAATTGAGGGAAGAGGAAAATCCTCAGTATTCCCAACACGCAGACTACAGAACACGATAAAAAAAAAATTTTTAAGCTACTAAGTACTGGCATTTTCCTTTTTTATAAAGAAAATGCCAGTACTTAGAGAAGAGTGCCAGCACTTATAAAACAGACCATGGTTGGAACGTATCCAGGTCCAATGTGACGTTCTGAAGTGATGGTCCTCGGGCCCTGCCCGGAGGCCCGTTACTTCTTTCTTTTCTTTATTCCAAAGCCAGGAGTTTCGTTTTTTATTATCTCCCAGATTCCTAATATATCATCTTTTCATTTAACTTGCTTAAGGTTGTTTTATTTTCCTTGCAAGCAGTGAACACAGGCTAGTCTTGTATCCCCCTGTACTGATGCTGTGCGGGCGGCACATGGGCGCTGGGAAACACGCGTCTAGTGTTGGAAATGGAGCTTCCTTCCCAAACCTTCACCCCTGCAGTCATTGGACTGACATCTCTGGCAAGGTACAAGTTTATTATTTGGGGTAGTGTAGACATCCAAAGTAAATGGGACACGGAGAGTTGTATTTTGATGAAGGAAAATACCAAAAATAACAAAAACCTGAGCAGACATCGTCTTGTATACTTTGAATTCAGGGCTTTTGTCCAAAGTTAATAGTTGAAAAGTTCCCAGACATGTTTTGGAGACCTTGACCCTCCTGGAATTTTTTTTCCATGTTGTACAATAGATCTGGGAATTTCTAAGTTAATAGACTTTTTTCAAAGAAAAAAACTCACGTTTTCTGAGCTAAACTTTTTATTTCATATGTGCAAATATAGAACTAGCTATAAATTCATTATGTCTATTTTAAATAACTATAAAAGTTATAATGTTTAAAAGTTCAATGAAAAGAAAACTGTAAGCTCAATTGAATTTATGCTGCAAATTGTTAATTCAATGTGGTGAACTCGGGTGATGCTACTATATAGCTTGGTCTCCTTCAATGGCTTCATGCTTCAGTGTGACGATGAAAATTTAGTTCTTCCAAAGTACATTTTATGCTATAAATCCTTCGTGTAATATATCACAATGCTCTTTTGAGTGAATATATAATTTATATATTTAGTCTTTTTCTCATGATCATACATCTATAATGTAGTAATTCACTTGAAAGTATATTATTCACAAAAATATGCAACACTAATTATCTATATATGTTTTTATATGTGGATATGCAGACTTTAGAATATATATATATATATATGTGTGTGTGTGTGTGTTTGTCAATAAATATATACATTATATAGATACCTTATTGAAATTTATTCCATAATACATTTAAGTTTCTTCAAAGCAGTTTGGTCATTTCAGATCTTTCTTTCAGCCTTTGTTTGGCAGGTCCAAGAAAGCATTTAGTCTAGGGCTAATTTTGCCCCATTATTGAGATAAAATCTGTCTTAGTCCATCACCAAATGTCCCGCTATGGCTGGTGAAAACCTGCATCTTTCCTAACATGTTGGTGAGCTCCGTATGGTTCTCTCTCATCATTTAAGGTATTTGCTTTTTTGCAGCCTGGGGCAGCCCAGTGTCCTGCTGAAGATTCCAGAGTCCAGAACATTCAACAGCCTCTCAGAGCTCTCTTCCCACACCTCTCTCCTCTCTGCCACTCTGCCATGTAACTCTGGCGGGTCCCTGTTAAATGAGTGAAACCAAACTTCCAGCCTCACAGTGAAGGGGGACTGCTGGCCTCCTCCTGGCTTCTTTGATCAGACGCCCGGCTGCCTTCAAACTCTTTCCAAGCACTACCCTGGGGCAATGATAGATCTCATCTCACTAAAACAGTGGTTCTCAACCTGTGGGTCGCGGCCCCTTTGGGGGTGGAATGACCCTTTCACAGGGATCAATTCATACGATTTGTAACAGCAGCAAAATTGGTTGGGAGTCACCACACATGAGGAACTGTATAAAAGGGGGGCAGCATTAGGCAGGTTGAGAACCCCTGCAAACAATCATCTGGCTTACTGCCTGGTTGCAATCATGAAAACTATTGTTTCATAATTTCTGACCAGTTTCTTAGTTGCTGCAAGTGAAAGGGTAAATCCAGTCCCTGTTACTTTGTCCTGGCTGGTGGCAGAAGTCATGATATCACTTTTTACATATTAGCAATATAGGACGGTGAAGATAACATATACTGGAGATCTCCAGTAAGCCTTGGATAGTGGCCCTCTCTGAATAAAAGCTGATCAAAGCAAATAAGTACAGCTCATTTTGTACTAATAAACAAAACAGATGATTCTCTCCGTAGGACCATGGTAACTCATTGATTCAACAATAACATAAAGGGAAAGGTGATGCCAGAAAAAATCACTAGGTCTGAACTTGAGGCTCATTCGTGCTATTTCAGAAACAAACTTTTCTTTTTATGCTTTTTGATTATACTCTTTTTTCCTTAAATATCTTTCATTTCACAATACTTTTCTTATTTCAGTTTAGTAATGAAGCAAAGATGAACTAAAGTATAGCCTAACCAAAAAGACTTCACATTTTGTGAGTATCTCCTGAAATTGATGACTGAATTGGAACACTCAGGTGCACAACCTGCTTGAAATCCATAGTCCACACTCCAGATGGATCCCACAGTTCTTCCAAACAACACACCACCCATGTGGCAACAAAGGTTATTCACACTAAGAAATATTTATCTCTATTGTTAGGCAGGATTCAAGGCATAGTTATAAATTACTTTTCTAAAACATCATGTTCTACCTACAGAAATTAGAGAATAGCTGGCCAGCAGAAAATGTTCAGTTGGCCTATATTCAGTGAGTGTGTTAATAGTATTAACAAAATAAAGACAGATGGTAATTTTACACTTCTTTAATATAAGCATTCCTTATTAATGCAAGGATTTTCTTAATTGAAGTACAGCTGTACATTGTAATTAAAATTCTCCTAGTCCTCGTACAGGGAGATTGAAATGACTCTGTAAGATAATATTATACACACGGTACAACGTGGACACCACCTGGGCTGAGAACAACAGAACAGACACAGAGATATACTGAATAGGAATTATTTGCTTCTAGATTTTCAATGTATTGCTTTTTCTTTTATTTTGAAAGTGGAAGAATCGTCCATCTCTTGTTTGAATACTTCTCCCTTACATAAAATATTACCTTAGAATTTCTTTTCAGATTCAATGTATAAAATCATGAAAGAGAAAAACAGCTTACATTCTAATGCTTTTTTATTATTATAAAGGGGGTTATTTTAGAAAAATCTTTCTGTGAACATCTCTTGAGTTAAAATGCTATAATGCTAGGGTCCTATATCACCATGTAACATGAATATGTTATATGTGGTTTACATAAGTTAACTCAATTAATCTTTAACACAACTCGATGAGATTGAGAGTCTTACTTTCCTTTACTTGTGGAAATTGAGTCACAGAGGAATTAAACGAATAGCCCAATCTTAAA
The DNA here is from genome assembly GCA_963574655.1 of Perodicticus potto. Classification (NCBI taxonomy): domain Eukaryota; kingdom Metazoa; phylum Chordata; class Mammalia; order Primates; family Lorisidae; genus Perodicticus; species Perodicticus potto. The sequence continues at coordinate 25,029 of CAUYRH010078530.1, forward strand.
TTGTTGAGTGAGTGGTAGAAAATAGATTCAAGCCCAAGAAAACTGAGACCAAAACTCATGTATTTAACTATACACTATGTTAACTTACAAAGAGTGTAATGGAACAGAAAGTCAAAAAATATCAGAAATACAGAAAGAATAAATAAATGATGAAGAGATAAATAGAGCTAGAAATATATAGATGTTAATTGCTTTGTAGTTTATAGCAATAAAAATTGGGAAAATAATCTCACTACTGAGGAAGAGTCAAAAACACTATGATATCCTCAAAGAACTTCTATAAATCAGCAAAAATGACACAAAAATGGGTTTTTTTTAAACATGGTACTATATAGTCAACTATTTTAAACTGCACATAAACTTTATGAATACTTGTATTTCCACAAGAAAAATCAAAAGTTAAAAACAGTTTGAATATTATCTTATTTTTATAAATATACATCCTCACTTCCCTCAGGGAGGGAGAGGGCGAAAGTCCTGACAAACTAAAAAACTACTCAGCTATCCTGAGATCGCTGTATCTCCAGGTTATAAGATTGTTTATTTTCTTTTTCCTTTCTTGATTTTTAATTTTCTGTAATAATCATGAATTACTATGAGGTAAAAACTTCATAAACCCAATGGAAAGATATCTTAAAATCATACAAAGGATACTCCTCCTTTTAGTATTTGTGACTTTTGGTAAAATCACAATTCACTCAGAAATTAATTCCATACTTTATACAGTTTTGAAGAAAATAATTAAGCATTCAACAGCAGATGTTAGGGAAAAATAAATCTTCAGAAAAAAGGAATAAAGAAGTAAAAACATGAAAAGAAATAATTACACTTGAAAATGAAAGAGGCAACATAAAAAGTACTAAATGTAATATCATACTCTTTAAAAATAAACATAATCACATTTTTCTAAAAGAAAATAGTACAGCAAAATATTAGAAATTTGAAGGAAAATGTAAACCAGGATGTATAGGGTATGGCAAGTAAGTTTGTGGGCACAGATGCCAATCAAGAGGGTTTGAGTTCTTGTTTCTCTGTATACAATGCGAGTGATTTGGAGTAATTTATTTAACCTAGCTTTTCTTCATCTGCACAACAGTGATACAATAATACTACCCCAATAGGAATTTTGGAGGATAAATTGAGATAATAAAAATAATGTCATTAGTCACTATCTTCTTTCCTTTGTTGTTTAGGATATTGCATCCTCGTTTACAAGTGAAATATGTAACTTCCCTTTATAACAATATATTTTCTCCAATTTCAATATCAGGTGCATCCAGATCAAGTAGAATGATTTTGAAATATTTCTTCTTTTTCTATTGTCTATAAGATTTAGCATGATCTGTTGATTGAAACTGTTTTACTTTTATTTATATAATATTAGCTGTCTATTTTTTGAGACTTTGGAAAAAAAACAAGAAGTTAACTGATGACTTCATACTGAACCTCAGAGTCAAAGCATTCTATAATAGACATACTCTTATTTGACAATGTGAATGTTACTTTCTTGGCATTATTATTATTAATAGTGCTTAATATTTCAATGCAGCAATCGTCTGTTTTCTTTTCTGAATGTGGTTCATTCTTTACGTGGTTTTTCTTTCTAGTTCTTATCTTGAACATTGTGGCTGTTATTAAATTTTAAGCCTTTTAAATTCTGTGAAGGCAAAAAGTGGAAGCCTAATAAACACATGTATATGTAAAAATAAAAACATGAAAAAAAATTAAATAAAATAACTTGTCTTGTTCTGCAAAAAAATAATAATAATAATAATAATGTCATTATTCATGCTAGTACCTTGTAAATTTTTGATGAAACAATTGGTTTCTTGGAAGTAAAACTGATTCAAAAGTAGGAAGGAAACATGAAAACATGAAGAAGCAAGGAGTCAACTTTTTAAGGATGAACTTACCCCAAACTCCTCGATGAAGGCTTCTCTTAGCATCCCACCCCACAATGATTCTTAATTGAAACTTTATGTTTAAACTACCCTTTTAAGTGTCTTCTATAGACATTTAAATATCAAACAGGATATTTATGAAAATAAATGTTAAAATTTAGATGAGATTAACATATTCATGGCTAAAATTACCATAATAGGCAAGTGAGGAGAGAGAAAAATCTGAATTGTTTCTTTGAGAAAGAGTCTCACTATGTCACCCTGGGTTGAGTGCCATGGAGTTAGAGCTCACAGCAACCTCCAACTCTTGGGCTTAAGTGTTTCTCCTGCCTCCACCTCCCAAGTAGCTGGGACTACAGGTGCCCACCACAACGCCTGGCTATGTTTTGGTTGCAGCTGTCATTGTTGTTCAGCAGGCCCGGACTGGGCTGGAACCAGCCAGCTTCCGTGTATGTGGCTGGTGCCCTACTCACTGAGCTATGGGCACCAAGCCTGAATAGTCTTTTAACTACCAAAAAATAAAGGGTACATCTATAATTAGAAACTTTCCTACAATAAAAATCTCTATCTAGTCATCCATTAAAAAAAAGACGGGGACTTTACATCTTTTGTGTTAACCTGGATTGAGATGGAACACATTCTCCTTAGTAAAGCATCGCAAGAATGGAGAAGCAAGAATCCAATGTGCTCAATTCTAATGTGAAGGCAGCAGATGAGCTGATACAAGGTGGGGTGTAGGGGAAGGAGAGAGCGGTAGAATGGGGGAGGGAAGGGGTAACGGCATGGCACACCAATTGGGGGCAGGACACAATCACAAGAGGGACTTTACCTAACAGATGCAATCAGTGTAACCTACTCTTTGTACCCTCAACGATTCCCAAACAATGAAAAAGAATGCTCCATGGCCAGATAGTTTTACCAGAAAATTCCATCAAATATTTAAAAAGGAATTACTATTGATTTTACACAGACTCTTCAACAGCAAGTCTCATGGTTTGGAGTCTTGGGCCCGGAGCTCTCCCACGATGGTTTCACACACTGGCAGCTCTACAGTTCTGGATTTTGTGTGGCAACCCTGACCCCACAGTTCTCCTGAGTGTTGCATAGTGGGAACTCTCTGCAGTGGCTCTATTCCTATAACAAGTTGCTTAGGGTGGTACCTGTGGCTCTGTGAGTAGGGCACGAGCCCTATATAACGAGGGTGGCAGGTTCAAACCCAGCCCCGGCCAAACGGCAACCAAAAGTAGCCGGGCATTGTGGCGGCCTGTAGTCCCAACTGCTCGGGAGGCTGAGGCAAGAGAATCGCCTAAGCCCAGGAGTTGGAGGTTGCTGTGAGCTGTGTGACTCTATGGCACTCTACCGAGGGCAATGAAGTGAGACTCTGTCTCTACAAGAAAAAAAAATAAAAACTTTTTTCCTGGGCCCAGTCTGTCTGACACAACCTGTGAAATCTACGTGGAGGAAGCCCTGGCCACAAATCTTGTGAACTTTCTGCATCGCAGAGTCAGCACTGTATGGATGCCTTCAAGGCTGACTGTATGGGCCCCTGAGTGGTAGCACAAGCTGATTCTGGAACTGCTGAGGTGGCCTAGGAGGACAGTGGAAGGCAGGGAGCAGACAGCCGACGGAGGAGAGTGGATTCCAGGGCGCACACACCTGTCATGTCCTACTCAAAACTCCCAGTGACTTCTTTTACTCAAAACAAAATCTATAGCATGGAAGGTGTCATAGGGTCTGTTCTCTGGTTATTTCTGTGAATTCCTTTCTTATTTTCTCAGTTTGTTACATTTCTTAGATTCCTCACTGAATCTCCAATATACTCTGCAGGTCCCTACTCTAGGGCACTTACCTGTTTTTACTCAGCCCAGAATGTTCTTCCCTCAGAGCTGTGCTCCTGCACAGCCTTGTTTATTCACAATGCTGCTGGGTGCCTCCTCCTTACTTAACCGGTCTCTGAAATCCTACTTTAAATAGCACCCTCACCTCTTAAGGCTTAAATAGCACCCTCACCTTTAAGTCATAAAATTACATGTTGTGTTATCTTGAGCGATTTAACCTAAATTCTCTGAGACCCAATTCACCTTTTCTTTTTTTAAAAATAGAATTGTTAATTGTTAATTTCCTATGACCAACATGAGACTTAAAAACAATAGTATTGTGAACATTCAACTCAATAAATGTAAGCTAGGGCAGAAATGAGAAGAAATATATTTATAGGACAAACTAATTAAATATATGAAGTTTATGTAACTTCTCCACATAGGACTTTAAGTATTTAATCTTCATCTGTTAATGCCCAAGAAAGACTTTTATTTTCTTTAGACGCCTCTGCAACTTTCTCTCTTTTGTTAGATTGCTCTGAGTCTATCATTAGCCACTCTGTGCAAACATAGTTCTTTGTTCAGTCAGTGAGTGCCAAGATTCAAGATTTCTTTTCTTTTCTTTTCTTTCTTTTTTTTTTTTTTGAGTCTCACTCTGTCACCCTGAGTAGAGTGCAGTGGCATCATCATAGCTCACAGCAACCTCAAACTCCTGGGCTCAGGCAATCCTTCTTACCTCAGCCTCCCCATTACCTGGGACTATAGGTGCCTGCCACAACACCCAGGTATTTATTATATATTTTAGTAGGGATGAGGTCTCACTTTTGCTCAGGCTGGTCTCAAACTCCTGACCTCAACAATCCATGCACCTTGGCCTCCCAGAGTGCTAGGATTACAGGTATGAATCACCATGCTTGGCAGTGGCAAGATTTTTAATCCCCCTTTTGAAAGAGCTTCTTCTTGTTTGGCAGAGGGGATTTTTAATCCCCCTTTTGAAAGAGCTTCTTCTTGTTTGGCAGAGAGCTGAGCAGTGGTTGAGAGGCACTGCCACCATGGTCCTCTCCACACAGCACCACCACACTTTCCCCAGCAAACAGCACATCAGGGGGTTCCTATCTCACCCCTTCAAGATGCTGTCCAGGCCGCATAGCTCTTCTACTTATAAATACTCTTTCCTCTACTAGGTATTTAGCCCCCTATTTTCCCAAGGCCTGTTGCTGCTGCATCAGATTTGCTCAAAGTCTAGTTATGTCTCCTGTATTTTGAGACTTGGAAATGGAATGTCAGTACTTCAATGCCAAAGGCACCACCTAAGGCTGTTGTGTGATTCAAGTATTTTCATCTTCTGCTCTTTTGCTTTGAAATCAGTAAGGTTATGTGTAATCAAAGAACAAATACAATCGCTCAAAGGAAAATTAGTGGCTGGTAAATTTAGAACTAACCCCTCATATGTGACTTCCCACAGAGATTGTTTTTCATCTTTCTCTGCATGTCACATAGCCCATCTAAATGAGAAGTACAAATGTTTTCAAAGGCAACTTTACACACAGCTCAAAACTGTGAAATAATATTGAAAAAGAAGACTTTGGTCTATCATCAGTTCTGCCTACCTGCCTTTTCATTGCGCTCAAGGTACATTAATGATGTAACTCGGTCTTTAATGATTTTTTTATTAACAGGACAAGGTTACATCATTTAGGAAAAGATATTTGAATATTCATCACATCTAAATGGTAAATATGCAGAATTAGAAAGGATAAATTAATCAGCATATACTAATTGAATACCTACGCTATGGAAGTATTATGGTAGATTTGGGGGAATACTAAGATACCTAAAAATAGTGGCTTACTTTAAGTATTTCATGATCAAGTTTTAGAAAAATAAGGCATAACTCTGTCATGATAACTCTGAACTACATAAACTCCTGTGCTAACAACTCACATTAGTTTCCTGAGGAAAATGTTGCTGTGCAGTCCAGAGTCTATACTGAGTATGTCTGGGAAATGTGCTACCTGAGTAAATAGTAGCACCCTTTATGCAAATAGTATTAACATAGGTCAGAAGAAAGATAAGCAGGAAAAACATTCCAAACATAAACTCAAGGAATCGTATGTGTAAACTGAAGGTTCTGCCAGACCTCAGTGTTTGACACAGCTATTCCTATCACAGCCATTCCTTTCTGGCCCAACCCCACCTGCTCTCAGGGCACTGCCATCCCTGTCTCATGGCCAGGTTCATGCTCAGGCTCCATTTCTTTCTCTCCAGGTCCTATTATTGATTCTGTTGCTTTTATACCTTCTCAGCTCTGTGCTCTGCTATCCTGCGTGCTGCTTTCACATGAAGTTTGAATTTAATCTACAGCATACTTTTATTCTTTGCCTCAGTCCTTTTCTCTGCATTATTAATATCTTCTTTTCCCCCCTTTACTACCTTCATGGCAAATGTAAAGTTAGCTCATCACCACATAAAGCATTAAAAATCACCTTTGTGGGGCTATTACTCATGACATGACAGTTGTTTTATAGCGGTGTATATTATCTAAAAACCAATATGCATAGTGAGATCCAAATAAGCCTCAATTTATACAAATTAAAATGAGATGAAATAGTATTTCAAAAAGATTTCCCAAGGCATCACAAAAAAATGTGCCGGCTGTATTTGAAATGATCAGTTTTGATTTAAAATGCCATAAATTTAGTAAGGAAAGAGATCTCTCTCTGGATTGGTCTAGAACTATATAAGGGCTTGTAAAGAACTTCGTGAGTCTCTAAAGAAGGGTAAGATTAAGAAAGTGAGAATAGAAGGAGGGTTGTTCCAGGTGAGAAAAATCTCTGAATAATGATAGGTACACATATGTTTGTAAACTCACCTCTACTATATGCAGCCGAAGTTTATTTTCTTTGACATTTTGGCCTTGGATATGATTTCTCCTGGTGAACCCCTTGGCAATATAGAAAGTACATGTCCAGGTATGAGTGTGTCTCTGTGTATCTGAACATCACTGAGTTTCTCCATGAGGTAATCAAATTCTATTTCCGTGTGTGCCTCTGTGAGTATTGGACTCAGTTGAAAAGTGCAGGTAATGAAATTGTAGAGAAAATAACGTTACTATATTAAAGAATAAGCTTTCAAATATAATCTTAAGAGCACTGTCAGGAGCATAGGGGAAATCTATCATTTTACTTCCTAACTTTTCTAATTCACAGCAAGTATAGAACGCGTCTCCTAAGGGGATAAAGATACGATGACTAAGGCTGACGGAAACCCGGCAACTCTGAGGAGGAAATGAGAACTCCTCTGTCACGTTTTTCTGTTTAGCAACAATGTGAAAGATAAATAATGAGGTATTTATTGGTATCATTGACATAGCAAGTATAAATGCTAAATAATGTGCTTGCACTAATTGCCATTTCTAATTATTTTTGTGGATATCTATGTGGCAACTCGGGCTACTGTTGTTATGGGGATATGTCAGTAATTTCTCACTGGCCTATCTGATTTGACTTTTTCTTTGAGGACATGTCGGTAATTTGCATTGGTCTCTCTGATTTATGCATTTTCTACGTACAGAATTTTCTTCTTTCTAATACCCTGTCCTTCCAGCTCTGCTTGCTCCCATCAAGTTTTTCCCGATTCACTTTCTCATATTTCCATTCTGCAATCTTCAGATTTATTCATTGGTTCATTCATTATTCACTCATTGAGAAAAGTGAAAAAGACATCGCAGGGAGAAAAAAGAAAGCAGAACCAGTGGAAGATGAGAAAGAAAGATGGGGATGTGATAAACACCCCACTGAAGTCTTCTTTCTAGTCTCTGGACATTGTTCACCTCTCAGGCTTTCTGCAAGACCTTCCCACAAACAGCCTCAAGAGAAAACAAACTACCGATCACATCTGAGCAAAATGTCATTATTGTTCCCTTACATAAAAGAAACAAAAAATCTTTAGAGGCCAAGCATCAAAGATGATGAGCAACAGAAGCAGATTAAATACGATCAGAGCTGAGTCCCTTCAAAAGGGCCAATCTCCCTGTCTCTGTCTCTATTGGTACAACAGGGAATGCAGGGTTTATGCATCTGTGGTTCTCTTTTTTCACATGAATAATTGAAAGTTCACATCACTCTTTCATCTTGTTTTCAATGACCCTTGAGATAATGGGTGGCCATTATATCTTTCTACAATAATGAGGTTAACCCACAGTTGCAACTCTGAAAGTGGAACAAACAAAAAAGGCAGCAATTGTAAGTGAGTGACAATCTCCACGATTCTACAGAGTGTGAGCTGGAGACACCAACCATGGCAGCAGGACTCCACATGGGACGGTGGCAGAGACATCCCAGTGCATCAAATGACCACTCCTAAACCTCCATGTCAGAATCGCAAACCAAGCCCAAAAGAGATAGAGTGCTATGACTTAATTTCATGGGTTTCTTTTTGATTGTTGAGCAAGACTTGAATCCAACACTTTAGGTTCCTACGATGACTATTCAAGCAATGAAAACTGTATTTAATAGTCAGAAATATTTCTCAAAGCATAGGAGCATTAAAATACATGTACATTTTGATTTTGTGTTAATGATTTGTTCACTTTCTGTAAGAAAATATGAAAATTAAAGAGGAGTCAAAAGAACATTTTATGTGGCATCAATGATGTAAATGATTTTCAATATATTATGTAAGTATTTCAGGTAATTTTTATTTACACTGAAATCTGTACTCATTGTACACTGGAGTGTCTTAGAAGAGAGTCCCAGAAAAATAGATATCACATATTTTTAGTCTTTGAGAATAATCTACTACATGCCCAGGCTTTTGAGTTATCTTAATGAAGTTAATATGAAATTAATGCAAATAAGGTGAAATAATGCATTGCCATTCTTATAAATCAAGAAGAAATACCCCAAAAGCCCATTTTTATACATGAACTTTTATAGAAACGTTGGATCACCATGTAATAGTCTATGTTTCCAAAGAATATTGAGGGTCATGTTATTTGAGGACATACCTCATCTTAGTCAGAACTTGGCTTTGATCAGGTCTAGAGTCCATACGGTCATATAGTTCTGTTCTGCCTATGGCAGAGAGGAAGCTTGTGGCATGAAACAAACTACAAGTCATAATAAACTAGGTTCAAACTTTAAATATGCTATTTCTTAGGTGTATCACTTTGGAAGTGCCACTTACCATCTTTTAGCTTCAGTTTTGTCACTGTTGAAGACAATAATTCTTACAGAATGTTGTGAAATTTAAACCAAATAAATGTGTATTTTTCTAAGTTTTCTGCATTATTGTTATAAGGTCAACAGTCATATTTTTTAAAACTTAGAATTGATACAATTTTGAAAACTTTAGGATTATTGACTCCTAAAACAACTCTAAAATAAGAAATACTGTAATTTCTAATAATTTCAACCATTCAAAGGAGCTCCAATGTGTTGTCCAACCCCAGTGAATTTAAATATCTTTTAAAAAATTGTAGTTTATAGATTTAGGGGCACAAGTGGTTTTGGTTACATGGATGAATTTTATCATGATGATGTCTGGGTTTCTAGTGTTTTCTTCTACCAAATAGTGTGTGTTGTACCTGATAAGTACTTTTTTTACCCTCTTCCATCCACCTCCTTTCTGAGTCTCTACCATCCATTGTACCACCCTGGGAGCCCCTGAACTCTGTAGCTTAGCTCCCATTTATAAGTTTGCAACTTGTAGTATTTGGTTTTCCATTCTGTGCTTTTAATTTGTCTTACTCATTAGGCAATTAAATGAATAAGAACACATAATAAAATAATTAAGTCTATAATGATATCTTAAAACTTAAAATTTGCCAGTAGCCTTAGTGCACATGATTATAAGAAATAATGTAATCTGAGCAAGGCATTTATTGTGATATAAATAGAGGCATAGAATTTTATGTTTGAAGTGTAATCTCATAACCACAGTGATGACGTCTAATAATTCCAATAACGCAGAAGACTGAGCTGTTAAGTTGCAGACAGGCAAAGACAGCAGTTGTCGTGAGAACCCCACGGGGCTTAGAATAAGACAGCTATGGGTTTGAATTGTTTTCTTACATAAGTTACATGACATTGTACTATTATTTGGACTTTCTGGCCTCAAATGCATTTCCCATGAAATGGAGAAAATAAGACCTAATTAATAATGTTAACATGAGAATAACATGAGCTGCTATATATAATGAAAAATGTAGGTATTCTACCAATATTGGTAAACTTCCACCAACCTTAAAATGTTCCCAATTCTTCAGTCTCAAAAACTAAGCACACGCTTTGCAAACCATATGAATTCAATCCATTAGTTTGCTGATAAATAAATAAGATTCAAGAATGAAAAACAGTAGCAAGACACAGTGACTCATGTCTGCAATCCCAGCACTCTAGGACGCCAACGTGATCCCTTTAGCTCAGGAGTCTGACATCAGCTTGAGCAAGAGTGAGACCTTGCCTCTACTAAAAATAGGAAAACTAGTCACACTCGGTGACAAGCTCCTGTAGTCCCACCTACTTGGAAGGCTGAGGCAGGAGGATTGCTTGAACCCAGGACTTTGAGGTTACTGTGAGCTATGATGCACGGCACTCTAGCCTGAGGTAATAGAGTGAGACCTTGTCTCAACAACAATAATACGTGAATGAAAAGTAGCAAATATTCACTCCACATGAAAGGAATGCATATGTGTCTTGCATACATTATCTAGAAAGTGTTTTCAATATTTTGGCATTCATTGATCAGAGAATTTGTTTGTGTGAGACATATCCAGAAATTAGGGCAAAATAAAATATTTCTACAAATGTTATTTTGCATAAAGTAATCAAAATATTCTTACTTGTAATATTTTATTTCCCAAGTAGCACACTTATACCCTTAGGTATACCCTTAGGTTGAAAGGTTAAGCATCAATACTAATAAGAAGTAGTAATATTGCTAATGGTTATCATTAATTGAACTCTTTCTTATGTGAAGGAATGCCATTTCCCACTCCAAGTATTTTCCTTAACCACATGTGTATCTTTTCCCCACCCCTCATTTATTCATTAAATATTGCGGGGTTGAAGTGACTTAACTGATTGGAAACTTTGAGAAAAATAATTATACATATTTTGGTTTGGTTTTCACTTTTTTTCTCTTTTGCTAATGAGTCCGTCCTCAAAGAGCAGACATTGTCTTTTTTCCTCTTTGCTTCTCGTGACTAGGAGGGTAAGTCTGACTGTGTCTGAGACTCAGGGCTAGAAGTGTTCTTGGCTAACCTGCCCAGAAGCTGCACTTGTGAACCAGGTTTCCAATGTTATCTGGCCCACATTTTGATATGTCCCTCCTTATTTATATCTTACTAGGATGATAAACTATGATAATAATTTTGGTAACTTTACCGAAACTCCAAAAGTAAATACAGAGGCCAGAAATATTTACAAATAAAGCCCAAAGTGGAGAATTTGGTGATCTAAGGAGGTGCAGCTTGGTCCCTGGTGTTCTCCCTTTCGTGACTGTAAATGTCAATTTTAGGTCCAGATGGATTTTTAGATTCTGCAGTCAATGACAGTTCATTCATTCCCTGCTCCACAGTATTTTGATTATGGTAGATGATTGCAACTTGTGGTGTTTTTGTCCAAAAGCGTATAACTATATCCCTAGAGGCAGAGATGTAAACAACAGCCCCCAGGTCTCTGAAAGGCTTCAAGGAGGGATGTCAGGAAGGAATAAACTGAAATGGGGAACAGAATTTAGAAGCCTCAGCAAAGAGGGAGGAAGCCGCTCAGCTTTCAGCAGAGATTCAGAATCTCGTAAAAAGACTCAAAGCTCCAAGGCCTTAGCAAGAACGGAGCACAGAACAGGAGGCTGCAGCCTCTTCTGCAGGACGGCATTGTCTAGGGAAGTGTGCTTGAGGTAAATGTTCTCCTGCCAGGAAGAGTCTTTGCAGGCCTCTTAGATCACTGTGGACAAAACAGTCTCTGCTGCTTTTAAATTGCCAAGGAGAGAAGTCCTGCAAATGTCTCTGAGCACCAGAGAAGTTCTAGCTTTAAATTCTATTGCCAGACAGCTCTCGGTAGCCCAGATGCTCCAAATTCCATTCCGTATGTAGAGCCAAGGGAAAAACTGTGGGAGGGCAAATCATGAGGCATGTCCCCAAACTACAAAAATCATTTTCTATTTCATGGTTTTAGGGTGGCCCAGGGTTGGTTCACTCCAGATTGAGGGAGAAAACTTTGCTAGGAAGCAGGCTTCTTGGCAAGAGGCACTGGTAATAACCACCACGGCATGGGACCAAAAATACACATTTACAAGAGGGGACGCACCTGGCCGCTGAGCTACCACCTCTGGAAACTTCTCCGCTTTATCAGCCGGCTGAGTGTCACGCTTGGAAACAGGAGGCCAGTGCCTAACGGATTATGCTCTCAGAAATGTGACTGCAGGCACCAAAATTAACTTCTTGCTGGGGGAGTTTTCTCGTATGAGTCTAGATTTACAAGTCATGGTGTTAGAACACCTGGAACAGACAGTGCATCCTGATAAGCTGCACCCCAAATTATCTCCTTCATTAAAAAGGATGTCTTCTCTGGTATTCAACATCATTAAATACTAGGGTCTACGTTTTCTTTTTCCTGGAATAATTGCTCTTAGAAATGAGGATTGGCTTCTTACCTTAATTTGAAAGGTATGATCATTTTGGTCTATTTGCTGAGGCCCTAAAATCACTTATGACAGAACTAACACATCTTAAACTGTCAAAACAATTTTACTTACGTTAAAAAGAAACTGAAAAATGTAGCTATGGGTAGGCTCCAGGTCTATCCCTTCATGAGGAATTGGGACTGAACTGAAGAACTTGAAGAGGATGAATATTCTACTTCCATTTCTTCGAATTTTGACTAAAGGAGTAACAATTTGATTTCTTGAACAATAAAAGTGGGTGACATATTTAGACTTTAATTTGTCTCTGAGAAATTCTTAATAAGGATAGTTTGCATTCAAATGTTGGCGTTTTGATGTTAAAATACTTTAATCTCATTGCAGAATTGCTGATAAGTGGCTGGACACAATTTGGAATAAGAAATAAAACATATAGAAAATAGAGTGAGTACATTGCTAAGAAGAACATGTTCCAGCTCCATCCATGTAAACATGAAAGAGGTAAAATCTCCATCTTTATTTAAGGCTGCATAATATTCCATGGTGTACATATACCCCAATTTATTAATCCTTTCATGGGTCAATGGGCACTTGGGCTTCTTCCATGACTTAGCAATTATGAAGTGGGCTGCAATAAACATTCTGATACAGATGTCTTTGTTATAATGTGGTTTTTGGTCTTTTGGGTATATACCTAGTAAAGGAATTATAGGATTGAATTGCAGGTCTATTTTTAGATCTCTTGTACACAGGTATGATTTAATAAAAAAATTTTAAAAAATAGAGTGAACTTGTTCATGGGTTATTGAGTACTTTTGGATTACATTTAATTAATACCTGATTTTGATCCATTTCAGAACTCTAAAAGCAGAATGTATCTTGCCCATACCTGATCAAAAAAAAAAAAATTGTTGAAAAGGGCAGTGGTTAGTACGTAGCTGTGACATCTTAAAAACAGGAGACTTTCTAAGTTCATAGACAACAGCCAAACCCCCGTTTTGTGAAACCACAGGCATTCGTGGGAGTGAAAATCAGGCTGCCCCTTTTCTCTTTTCCTGATTTCTATCAGAAGAGATTTCTTTGAACATCCCTCCCTCCCTCTCTGCTCCTCACAGAGAAAAATAAGAGCGAACCCTGTTCCCATCCCTCAGGGACTGTGTGGCACTGGGAGAATTTCTTACCCTGCCTCTGCTTTAGAAGTCACAGCACCAGATAGCTTTCTTTACATTTTAGTGGATGGGATCCATCCCAGTAACAGGGATTGGGAAGTGGGGAAGAAGTTTACCGACTAGTTCTAAGTTTCTATAAAGTTGGCAAAGTCTTTATGCACTTTACCTGGCATACCTGAGTGCAACAAGAGATTTATTTTCCTTTTTTCTTTGTTTTTCCTTTTTAACTATGTCTCAGGATCTAATGGAGCAGTCGGTTCGCAGCCTGCATGTTATCCTGTGAGGGACACACCTTGGCTGCCATGAAGAATCCCACGTTGGTCACCTTTCGGTTTTGAAGGGTCCTGTGTTCGTAGTTGACAATACAGATCCTACAGAGGAAGAACAAATTCATCATGGTATAAACTGAGACCCAAACGTTACATTAATTATGGGCAAACACACATAGACACACACCGTCCTTGTGTTTTATGCCTCTGCTTCACACCGGCCGTAATCTCAAAGATCCGTAAGAAATGGAAATATCATAACTGAGTGCCTCGTCTGTGTCAGGTACACAATGACTTCCACATGGGTTGTTTCGCTTAATTTGTTCCAACTCTCCATCCTTTAAATATTTTCACTCATTTCTGGCAAAACAGAAACAAAACCGGAGGATTTTATATAAATAACAATTAAATCTCTGTTTTTCTCCCCTAAAAATAGGATTGCAGTCAGAGTTGAGCCCTTTAGCAACTGTAATGCTTTTTGACACTCTTCCCCTGCTGTTGAAGAATTAAGCACAGTGTATAATATTTCACACAGGACATTGTTTAACTGGTTATGGGGACTCACCAGCAATGATGTCCCTGAAAAGTTAGCTTAGAAAAATCAGAAAATAAAATTTATTTTTCCAAAATTTTATAAATCTTATTTCCTTAACATGGGAAGGAAAATGATTCCTTAATCAAGTTTTTATTATTTTATTACTGCTATTGTTCTTATCACCCTCATTATTAGCTAATCTTGGTTATTAAAATCTTAGTTGCTAGTGACAAAAATGTAATAGAAATCTGTTTAAATAACAAAAAAATAATATTAGGCTGATGTAATTGATAAGTTCCAGAATGGTTTTCAAGTAATGTTGGATCTGGGCATCCAAAAGTGGTCAGCAAGGCTTTGAACTTCCTCTCTGCCCTACAGTCCTGCCTTCTCTGTTGGGCTTCACTCTCCGACTGTTCATGTGGACTCACAGTTGTCTTTGGCAATTCAAGGATTATACAGGGCCTAGTGCTTTTCTCTCAGAAGGAGATTTCCACTGCATCTGTGTCACAATATGTTCTGATTGGACCTGCTGGAAGCAAGTCCCGAGCCCAGAGGTGGCCGAGGCAGGGCATCCCCAGGTCTCACACCCGCTTCTCTGGAAGGTTATCAAGCCTGTTCTTGACACTAAAGGAAAGGAAATAGATCTTGAACAGAAAAAAATAACGTTCCAACAATTATGAAAGATATAATAGATTTAAGAAAAATACTTAAAGAATAGTATCTATTTATAATATAACTTTTAGAGTAACAGATATAAGAATAAAATTCTCAAATATCTTAATTTTTTCATGTGTAAATAAATTTTAGATCTAACAATGCAGAACATAATGAATAAATCTGGAGAACCATGTGTTAGCAGGAAGGGGGAGGAGTGGGGAGACCGAGGTCCATGCAGTTAGTCACCAGTGAAATCGCATTTAAGTTGGGTGGTCCGTTATAGAAAGTTGGATTCAGAATTAAAATGCCCACACATTTCCATTTCAGAAGTGTGCAAGGAAAAAAATACCAATCTGGAGGATCATACCAGGCGATCCAAGAAAAAAAAAAAAACTATTGGAAAATGTAATGGAGTTTAGTAAAATAGTAGGATTTAGTGAGAGAAATTATGTGTCAAAGAAAGTCATTTAGAAAGATCTGGTATCAGGAGAAATGGGAACTCAAATTTCAAAATTGTCTCATTGAAAAGAAACCATAATATTGTTTTATATTTATAAAGGGTTGAGAAAAAGCACACTGGCAAATTATCAAAAAGCAATGCTGAACTGTCATTGTTAAAATAAATTTTATTACATTATTTCATTAAAATAAATACATGAAAGAGACCTTTAAAGTTTCTTTCTTCAGTACCATTGTCCTCTTTTCCTTTGGGGCTTTTCTAGGGACAGAATTAGGATTTTTAGCATCCTCAACTTATTTTTATCCTCCACAGTGTAATAATATTTGTCTTATGTAATATCTTTTTCTAACTCTTTTTATCACATCGCATAAATCCAATAACACCAACAATTCAAGGAAAGAGCACTTCACTATTGTATAAAATGTGGCAGAAACTTCTTCTAGAAAGAAAGGAGATTCCTTCTTAAAAATTAAGGATTTAAGACAAACCTAAATTCCCCAAAGAATGTCAAAACCTCCTCTCCTTTATGGTTCTACAGACCAGTTTTCTGGCATGTGTGGTATATGATAAATATGTGGCATACACTTAAAAGGCAAAAATTAGCCACGAAACTTTGGATGTTAGCACATTGCCTAGCATATGTGCCTTGTTTTTCTTGTTCAGGAACAAATGCCAGAATTCTGATAACATAATTATCTCAAATATTTCAGCACATGATTTTAATGATCAAGCCCATGGACCGGGCAAAACTACACCCTTTATCTCAAGTAATGGAGCTATTAAGATTCAGGTTTCCTTAATTAAGTTTTTGACTGGCATTTGTTATCAGATTTAATGGTAGAAAGAATCTTCTGTAACTTTTCTTTTAATTGTTCTCTAGTTCGCATCTTTATAACTTACAAAGCTCTCCACCTGCAAAGTGAAAATAATAGTGACTGCTTATACACCCCTGATATAAAGAAAGAATAATACAGTCCGCTCTTGTTCAACATCTTCAATGGGTTGTTGGAAATTGCAATTTTAACTGAACGACCTGTAATAAAACCAATTTTACCACAGACTAGTTTATGTAAACAATAGTTAAGTTTCTAGGGTATAATTTTGGTCACAAAAACATCACCAAACTTCTAAGTAAGAACCTCAAACACTTCTAGTATTAAACATTGAAATAATTGTGAGCTATGCATACATTTAAGAGAGATAAATCAGACAGGTAAGATAATTATTTGCACAATTATTCCAATTCCCAGGTGGCTGGAGCTTGTCCCAGCAGCTCAGGGCCAAGGCGGGAGCAGAGCCTACACAGGGTGCCATTTCCATCACAGGCACACTCAGGCAGGCACACCCTCACCTGGGGAACATTCAGACAGGCCAAGGAACCTGATGTGCCATCTTTGGGATATGGAGGAAATCCTTGCAGACACGGGGAGAATGTAAAAACCCCATTTAGACAGCGGTCCTGGCTGGGAGTTGAATTTTTTTTTCTCATTGTTATAATGAAACAATATTAATTAAGGATCTGTTGTAAATCTTCAGCTTCCCAATTGTCCCATGGTCTAAATTTATCAGTTCCTTTATTCCACAAAGATTTATTAAATAATTACTATATTCCTAGTACAAATGCCTGTGAATATTACTTTGAACCACCATACGAATAATAATTTCAGGGCAGGGCAGAAAGGGAGACTGTTCAGAGCTCCTTACTTGGTTCTCTTCTGTCTTCCAACTTACAAGAACCCTTTCAGATAAACAACTACTTAGGCACCTTCATTTCTTTATTTAAGAGGAGGGCCACTGATGGCATTCTGTGCTCTCTTTTGGCCCAGAGAATTTTGATAACTTCCTATAGGATGCAAATCGAATATCTGCAATTATTTGTTCAAGTTGAAAATGTTTACCTTTCTTCCTATGGACGGTATATGTAGGCATACACTTGCATTTGCACGTGCTCAGGGTGGACACAAGTGGATTTAATTTGACACTTGATGCTAAGGTGTTGGGACTGTCTGGTTCCTTGGGAATGTGTGTAGTACAATATGCCTAAATGTTGCCTATAATAAGAAACCAAGATCCCACAGAGGAAAAATGAGAATACAAGATGGAATTCCCAAAAATAAATCACAAAAGCTCTTTCTTTTTACCTATCTTGACACTTGTCCAAAGCATCTGTTACAATGCTTTGAGGAGGGACAAGATGGGAAGTTGATGCATAGAGGAACATACTTCCTCACAGTGGAGAAAAGGCCGACTCTTTGACGTTGGGCTTGGGGGGTGCATTCTTCAGGCCCCCGGATACCAGGGGCAGCTCAGGTATCAACTTTCACATTAGTGCAGAATTATGCTGGCATCACAACTCAGGCCCTCTTGATGATAATAGAATCTGTGCTGGAATTATCTACAAAAGTTGCTACAAAAGGCCTGATTCACTGGGGACTGGAAAAGCCCAATTGTTCACCGATTAGAAATATACAAAGAAGAAAGAGTGGGGAGGCACATTTCTGGTGCAAAGAGCTCATGTGTCAAGTGCAGTTAAAATCAAATCCATTTTATAGGTAATACATTTCAGGGTTAAAAATTACTGTTTTTCTCATAAATGTAAATTGAAACCTCAATTTCAATAAAGAGGTCAATGGAAACTGAATAAGAAACATTTGGGCGGTTTAGCACAGTTCATTATAATTAATAGAGAAAATAATTTCAAAAGTGCAGTGGGGCGGCCGGGCCCCGCCCAGTTTTCCGGGCATTGGAGGCAGAAGTCCAGGAACAAAGCGTCTCTCGGGCGCTGGTCTTGATGCCCTGCAGCGGGAGCCAGATGGAGGTGGGCGCGGCGGCGGCCCCGGGCGGGATGGTCTCCGCGAGCGGGAGCCCTGGGCCAGGCCGGGAGGCAGGGACAGAACCATGTGCGGCCGCAGTCCGGGACAAACAATCTTCAAAAACACTCCTAGTGGTTGGATCTTTGGCTCTTCGTTCTTTTCGACGTGGTGGTGTTTCTATTTGCGTATTTTTGGCCATGACTGGTTTGCTGATAGCTGGCTTCTGGAATGAATTCTGAAGTTGACTACAAACTTCTTGAAAAAAGAAGATAGGATCATACAGCAGAATTTCAAAACTCTATGGGACTTTCATTTTATTCTTTTCTTTTGCTTATTTGGAGAACTCTATTAAATGGGTAGGATCTTGCCCATTCATAAATAAGTTCTTTAAATTAGACCCTTTAATTAATAT
>CAUYRH010078531.1:0-17031 GCA_963574655.1 Perodicticus potto
TTAGTAGGGTGAAACTCATTAAATGTAGAGTATCAATGTCTTTATATAGTGATTAAGAAAACGCTATGAGGGCTATCTCTCACAGTACAATCAAAATGTTTCTGATTGTATATGAAGCACATTCTGCCCTATGATTGCACCAATGTACACAATTGTGATTTAATAAAATTATTTAAAAAAATTACTTTTCTTTTTAACTTCAAATCAGGTTTAATTTTGGCCCTAGGCTTTTGTCTAGGTAGGGATGGTGATCTCCGCTATAACCTCAAAATGATTAAGAAGCTCTTCTGAAAGGTTTTGTGGAAAGTTACAGCATAAACTGACCTATTTCTCTGTAGGAAGTAGGGCTAAGGAAAATGTCACAAATGTCACTGCAACATGTTTTCTTGTACGCTTTTTAATGGGGTTGTTAATTTTTTTCTTGCTGATTTGCTTAAGTGCTTTGTAGATTCTGGTTATCAGCCCTTTAGCAGATGTATAGCATGCAAATACATTCCCTTATTCTGCAGGTTGTCTATTTGCTCTAATTATTGTTTCCTTGGCTGTGCAGAAGCTTTTTAATTTGATCAAGTCCCATTTATTTATTTTTGTTGTTGCTATGATTGCTTTTGGAGTCATCTTTATAAATTCTTTGCCTAGACCAATGTCTTTGAGAGGTTTTCCAACCTTTTCTTCTAGAATTTTTCCAGTTTCATGAAGTTTTACTGATTCTTAAAGGTACGCTGATTCCATAAATATTTTTCTTCCCAATCTTAAATTCACAGTATGGATTTGATGAACGTGTGGAAGCTTTTTAGAATAATTTTAAAACACTTCAAACTTCCCAATGAAGGAGAACGATTGATAAAAATGATGCCTTAAAATGTAAAGCTACATTTAATGTTACATGTTATTTGAAATAGAGTTTATTTAAAGTTTTATTGAATTTTTAAAATGTAAAATGCATTTAATTCATACCTTAATCTTGTTGTATTTCTAGCATGTGGTCTTTTTTGAAACAAATATTTGCAGTATATTTTGAGGGGAAAAAGTGAAAAGTGTGCTATTTGGGATAAACATATTTTTAGGAAAAAATGTGAGATTATCTGTTAGTCACTTCAGAATCTCATTTAGTCCTTAAAAAAGGAAAAGAAAAGAGGAAACAAAATTAGTGACAGAAATATATAGTTAATGATTGAGTGAATTTTAGTTACAAACCCAGCAAAAGTATAATTACAGCCAGTGGGGGGGAAAAATCTGTATGGGACAGCTTTTTTTCCTCATAAATAGGTCTTGTAGATAATTATACTTGTTGAATGTTTTCATGTTATACATTTCTTCACATTACCTGTAAAACATATTTCATGAGGTTCATGTCACAATTGATTTATTGCTCTTAATCAAAAGTGTTTGAGTCTTCCTCTTTTAAAAGAATTCAGTGACTATTTGCTTGACAAAATTCATGGTACCTACAGTTGGATGAAAAACAAGGCAGCGAAGCCAGCTGAGAACATTTTCCTTTCCGATTAGTGGCTGGTCACCAGAGTGAAGGGACCCTGCGCTCTCACAGGGCACCTCTCACGCTCTAAGCTTAGCTTCCTTTTCTGAGAGAAAGAAACAAGAGATGTGGTTTTTCTAGTCTGGGCTTTTATCTGATGAGACTCTACCTTGAATTTATAGGCTGAAGAAAGGGTGCAGAGGGAACTCATATTTAAAATGGGCATATATCATGTTTGAGAAATTTTCTGCATTTGAAGAAAGTTTGCCCTGTGTTCTGACTTTCGCCTGTGTGCCACTAACTGAGATAATGTATGTTCCTTTCCTGCTCAGACTATTGTCTACTTTGTGCAGAATTTTCTACCCCTTTGGAAATGACTGTTGTTCTGGCTCATCTTTTGGTGAGAGCCTGAGAAAGGCTTTGATTTTAAAACTTTCTTGGTGGTCATAGTGCACTGGAGTGAGGAAGTCATTGTTCTTACGGTCCACACACTCCTTTCCCAGCTTCCTATAAA
The DNA here is from genome assembly GCA_963574655.1 of Perodicticus potto. Taxonomy (NCBI): domain Eukaryota; kingdom Metazoa; phylum Chordata; class Mammalia; order Primates; family Lorisidae; genus Perodicticus; species Perodicticus potto. The sequence continues at coordinate 1,992 of CAUYRH010078531.1, forward strand.
GATGAGTGGTTATAATGTGTAATCTGAGTTTATAGATTCAAAGGTTATCCACAGCATTGATAGGATACTTGCCATTATTTTTTTCACTGGTATTTTTTTTCAAACCATTATTCATTTAACAAATGTTTATTGAGCATCTATTATATGCTAGGTGTTATATTATAAATCTAGGATGAAGATGAATAGGGTTTAGTTTCTGTACCCAAAATGTATATTTAACACATTTTAATTAGTTTAAGATTTCAAAAATAAATTCAAAATATTAACCATCATTATGACTATGACAAATTAACTTACAGAAATGAAAGAAAACTCCTTAGCAGTAGTCTGTATAGCTGTATAGTTTATCTTAGTCTGCCCAGAGATTCTCTTATATTTGGGAGAGCAGAAAGAGAAAAGTAATAGCAAAGATGAAATTCATTTTGAAAGCCTGCTTCTTGCATCTGCTTTTATTCCACTTGGTAAATTCTTAAGATGAGTTCATAAAACTAGCAAGTTCCTGAATAGTTCATGAACGCCTACTTGAAAACAGAAAATAAGCACCGTAGATTATATTAATTGCAGTAGAAAGACACTGATTATTCTGAACTAACACAATGTAATACACCTTGACATGACTTCACATAGGCCGAATCTCATTTTAAGGGGTAAGGATACCTGTGTACACACATTCACACACAGCCACGTGCATGCACATTCCTGAGTCGGCTCTTTGGTGGCTCATCAAACTGAACTTTTCTGAATTAGGAACTTTGAATTCCACTAAATTAAAAGTATAGAAAACAGATGCCGCTGCCAGTCCTTATCCTAATAAGATTTAATTGTTTTACCGACTTCGTTACTTGTGATGTTTATAACTTTCAGTATCTGTGTTCGAAAATAATAGAGGACATTTTAAAGATATAATAGATTTTTCCAAAGAGTGATTTATTGATTGATTGATTTTAATTTTGGACGATAGAAATAAGGTTACCTGTGAAGACTAGAGGATGAATTTATTCAGCAAAACTAGGGGAAGAAAATACTTCAGATCTCTGCATAGGGGCACAGCAGTGGAGAATAAGGTAATAAGAACAGGCAGAGAAAAGCCACACTAAGTCCCAAATTGAGATCTCTCGTTTCTATTGGCTTGGACCGAGCTCAAGACCTTGCCCTTGCCCATGGTATAGGCCATAGACAGTAAAGGGTATCTTTCTTTTTATAACACAGTGATGGTTCCCTACATAAGTAAAATTGGAATATAACAAGACAATTTAATGTTTCCAAATTGTGCGGGTTTTTTTGAGACAGAGTTTCAAGCTGTCACCTTGGGTAGAATGCTGTGGCATCACAGCCCACAGCAACCTCCAACTTTTGGGCTTAAGCGACTCTCTTGCCTTAGCCTCCCAAGTAGCTGGGACTACAGGTGCCCACCACAACACCCAGCTATTTTTTGTTGTGGTTACCATTGTTGTTTTAGCCGACCCAGGCCGGGTTCAAGCCCACCAGCCCTCAGTGTATGTGGCCTGCGCCCTACCCACTGAGTTACAGGCGCCGCCAGATTGTGTGATTTTTAATCTCTATACTAGTAATAATATGGAAAAAAAGAACTGGGGGATCGGTGCGTTAAAAACCAGTTAACCAGCTGATTGAGGTATGTTTAAATACGTTTACATTTGTGGACTAGGTTTTATTACAAATAGAGTTTATAACGTTTAATGAACTTTAAATAAATATTGAGATTTGTTGCAGTGTGTTTTGTGCTGCTGTAATGGAACACAACAGGCTACTTTTATAAAGAACAGAAATTTATTTTGTCACAATTCTGGAGGCTGGGAAGTCCAAGGTCAAGGTGCTGGCATTTGGTGTCTGGTGAGGGCCTTCTCACTGAGTCCTCATATGGCAGAGGTCAAGGGGCAAGCTGGCTGAATGCTGTGTACAGCCTCTTCTATGAGGGCCTTAATCCCATTCACAAAGAAGTAGTCCTCCCAGCATAACCACTCCTCAAACATCCTATCTCTTAATTTTATCATAAGGGCAACACCTGAATTTTGAAGGAGACACATTTGAACTGTCCCAAGATTTTAGAAGAAATAATATTTAAAATGTCTAGTGGTATGCTATTTAATTAATTAAGCATTACTCAGGATATTGAGATCATGTTGTCCTTCAAAGAACTGTATTTAATTCAAGAGAGAAACTTGAAAATGTTCAAGCATTTGCAAAGGAAAGTAGTGCTCTTGGTAATTCACGGGAAAATGTCAGCTAGAACAAGATGGAATTCGATGAGGTTTAACTCTAGTAAGTTGTTCCTGATTAAAGAAGAAAGAGTCATTTTTTTTTTAAACCTCAGATGAGACAATTTTTAAAATCTCAGGATTAGATAATCTGTACTAAAAAAATTCAAGGTCTTTCATATTTGGTAAACTTCACTTGGAATATTCAAGGTTCCCAAGATTTGTAAAATTTAATGAAGAATTTGACTTTAAACCAGATGGATTACATACTATGTAAAATACAAAGACTTTGAGTCTTTGTATGTTACATGTACTGCTACACAGATATAAAAAGGTTCTTAAAGTAGATTTAAGAATGCTGAAAGCAATATAAAGATGAGGAAGGTGTTTAAATACTTGCAGAGAGTAGATTTAAAACCAAGTAAGTGTATATTTTCCTTTAGTCCTAGGCAACTAGTCCTAGTTGTTAGCAAAAACAATTTACTCTTATATCTCATTAGCAATTTTATCTTCCTGCTGAATGGTAGACTTGTAATTTAGTTCTGTATTTGTCATTGCTTAATTTGTTTCTTAATAATAAAAAGAGATATAAATTTGTTTGGATTTTCAGTCCTTTCATCTTAAAAATCTGGTATAACCTGACTATAGGTGACCCCGTAGCATAATACTCCAAAGGGAATTTGGCTGTTACCGGCAGTCTGTAAGACAGCCTCCTTTTTCAGCATTTAGGGGGATTGGGAGATGGAGAGAAGAGCCATCTCACCGTCACACTCCTCCATGCCAGCACCATTCTGGCGTTCTGGCTCAGCTCCTTACTGCCTCTCAGCTGAGCTACTGTGATCACTTCTCTGTTGGTCCTCTGCTCTCTCTCCACGGTGTGAATTCATCAGGCACATTGATAGCAGAGGAAATTTTCTGAAATATATTAGGCCATGTCTCCTCCTTGCTTGCGTGCATTCTGTACTTACTCTCACAAAGTCCAAGTTTCTTAACAGAGTAGTCAAATCACATTACAGTCTTTCTGGCCTCAGTTCCTATCCTTAGAAATCCAAGACCCTGGTCATTCCCTGACCAACCCATGTTCTTTTATATATTTCCTTCTTGTTGGAATGTTCCATGCCTGCTAATTCTAGTCTCCTACTGGGTAAGTCACGTTCATTTTGCAACGTCATTGCCTGTGTGAAGGCCTTCTGGACTTCCCCACACCCAGCAAAAATATTGCTTCGCTTTCTAGGTCCACGTAGCTTTACAGATATATCATAGCCCTTAATGTTGATTGTAATTTTGAAATGTTTACTTCCCTTTGACTGAGAGATCCTTATGAGTAAGGCTTTTTTCTTATTTTCTTCTTACCACTCTCTGGCAAGCTACATGGACATAATACATGTTCAATTGGTCAACAAATGAAAAAAAATCTGTTTTATAAAAGTTTAGTCTTTGTGTATAATTTATTTCATTTGATGCTAGTTAACATACATATATTAGTACTGTAAGTCATTGTATAAGGAAATAATTAAGGTGAAATGCGTTAAGGTAAAATATTCTATACCAAATTGTTTTCATTTAAAAAACTTGTTTACATAGAAACTATAAGAAAAATAACAGTGTTATAATTTTTATTTTAAAATTTAGATACAGTCAAATCTTTTTGAAATCTAATCTATTTCCTAGATCTAAACATAGGCATTTTTATAATATGTACTCATAAACAGGACTCTTTTTAACAGAAATGTTATTTGTTGATGATGCTAATTCAATAAATAAAACTTGAGAGGCAGCATAGTATGGTAGTCATACACCTGACTTTCGAGCCAAACTGTCTGAATTTAAATATTGGCTCCACTGATTACTAGTTGGATAACTTGGGACAGTTACAGTGCCTCAATTTCTTCTTTTAAATGGGGATAACAGTGGTTACTTTCCTTGTAAGTTTTTTTATGAATTAAATGAATCATTTCATGTAAAAGTGTTTGAGCACCCAGTAAGGTAGCTATTATTATTCTTGGTCCTGGATTACTACACTTACAGAAGAGAGAAAACTTCCTCTGTGCCCTGTGAAACCTCACTTACTTAATTATTGGTGCAGAGTACTTTATACTTCCTAGAAGTATTTCCAGTTCAAGTTGCAACGTTAGTTGGAATCTCTGAGGTGTAGAAGAAAATTGAAGTAAAAGTATAATGGTGGGGAAGTTGGAAACTAGCAACTAACTTGAGCTCTCTATTTCCTTTGTGTACAATTCCTTGCCCAAGACAGTATGTAATTTAGAAGTCAATATGCGCAAAAAGTGTGATGGCTCAAGTCTGAGAGCTAGTCCAGACTTTAAACTCGAAAAGCCATCTTGAAATGGACAAGTTTTGCTATGAAGACAGAACTTAGTAGAGACTGTGGTTGCATGCATGTTGTGTACAAAAGTGTATGTAAAGACGTATTTGTTAGAAGATGCAAGGAATTCATAGTGAAGATCTTTTGAAGAAGGGACAAGAAATGAGGGGCAAAGAGGTTCATTATTAATGCTCTTTGTGATAGAATTTATGTAATAAATTTTACTGATAATGTGAGTATATATAGATAGAATATATTATTTTTATTATAATTTATTTTATTATTGCATGAGCGAAATGAACAGAAAATAATTTCTTAGAGGAGGGAGAGACGGGACCGAAATGAATGGCACTCAGTCTCCCAGCTGTAATCGTATCTATGTATCTATTGCCTTTTTTTAGTAGCAACTTCCATCTAGTAATTATTTAGAAGTTATGTCCTTATATTAAACATTATTAGCATAACAAAGTTAAGGGATCTGAAAACAGACTGTTACTTTGTTTCAAATCTTGATTTTGCCATTTGCATGGTTTATCCTTTAAGCATTTTTTAACTACATTGAGCCTTAATTTCTTTTGTAAAATGGGAATAATAATACATATCAGACAGTGTTGTTACACGGACTAAGATAATAAATGAGTTGTTCTGGGGCCCGGTACATACTAATTGATTCATAAATACCGTTTGTTATCTTTATATCTTGCTGTTTTGACACTGAGCTAGCCCTTATTGCAGAAAACATGGCTTTTCTCTTCAACTCTGATGTCGATGTTGCTTCTCCAAATCCTTTGCTGAGAACTTTCTACCTTGAAGAGCAACTGTACAATGTTTTTGATTTACTATTCAGAATTTCTCAGTAACAGAGTAAATATTAGTTAGTCCTGCATTCTAATGATGCCAAAGAAATACTCTTGTAATAGCACTTGCATTTCTTACAAGTGCTATTACAGAGAAGATTATTTCTTTTTAGGTTGAGATAGGCATTATTTTTACACAGACTTTTTCAGTGTAATATATAATATATATAATTTATATATTTTTATATAAAAATATTTATCATATACTTTAATTATTACAAAATCAACTTATCAACTCTATACATAATAAACACCATGCTATAGAATAAAATAATTTGTGATGCTGTTATTATTGTGTGAAATAATACATTTCTTCTGAACAGGCATGAAAGTCATAGAGGTTATGACAGGGAATTGTTGAAATCTTTCCTTGTTATAATAATCTTCTCTCTGGAATTTTCAGTATTTGGTTAGACTGCTTAAAGAGAGTATGATTTGAAATCTGATAAATGTGTTTTAAACTCTGCTTCTGATAGTTGGTTGTTTGATCTGGGGCAAGTTAGTTCTTCAAGACTCTCAACATGATTTGGTGAGGTTTTAATGTGATTATGTACATAAATGCTTAGTTCAATGTTTGGCATACAGTTGGCAAAAACTATTTCTAATTTATATCAGATTTGTGCCTTGCCTTGGCTACCTTGGACTTACAATGAAAACAAAATGGGAGACCAAATTTAGAGACTTAGTGATTATACAGATTTTGCTTCCAATGGACTGTAAAAAAGAGAGCAAAGAAAAAGTTCACATCTCTCAACATCGCTTTCCAGCGTGTACAATGGCCTTCTGGGGGACCTCTTGCTGTGATACGTTATTTTTTTTCAAAACAAACCCCTTTCTTTTCTGAGATCTACAAAGTAACACTTTTCTATTTCCTGGCCTAAATATTTCAAATTTGGAATAACTTTGAACACAATAAACCACAATCATTGACTTTAAATTCCACAGGAAAGAGAAGAGAATGGGGCTTCCATAGCCAAGGGGCAGGCAGGTAATAAGAGGCTACAAATCTCTTACACAAACCAGGTTTTGTGTCTGATACAAACCCTTTGAAACAAAGAGCAAATCTCTGCTGTTGCTGCTGAAGTCTGAGAACAGGGTAGTCACGTGAACAAGCGTGGAATGGAAGCCGAATTCAGCCACAGGAGTGCCTTCCAATTATTGTCTCTTCTTTCCTTTAAATTCTGCAAGGAGACTTGGGTAGAAGGCTTTAGACTTCTGTACAGGCAGCATTCAGCTTGGTTTGCCTCTCCCCGCCAATTAATTTACATTAGAATTTCAGAACTTCACCTCTCCTCTCTTGTTCTGCCTTATTCTCCAATTTATAAATAGACCCTCTGCAGAATGTGTGCTAGCTGACTAGCTTATGTTCTAAGATATTCTACATACAAGAGATGCAGTCTCCTGAGAAGTGAGAGCTGTTTAAGGACAGAAATACCAAGGACAAACCCAAAATTTCGTGCTTTTCTGATCTGTAAACAATATTGTCAGAAGCTGTTCCTTAAATAGTTCCTTGTGACTCACTCAGAACACACTTTAGTGCTGCTTAAACATATGCATTAATTTGGGGATATATTTTAGTTATCATAGATTAAAACAGATGATTTTATGAAATTATGAAACATTTGATTTACTGTGGCATTGAAAATTAATCTGATTTTTTTTTGTTTTTTATAGAGCTCTCTCTCTCCATTTAAAAATGAGATATGTCACATATGAGAGCAATGTATAACTTAGAGTTACAAAACAGTTTACAATTCACTCAGGATATTTAGCAAACCAGCCACATAGATACTTTATTATCAATACTCCAAGTCACTGATAGCATTCTTTCTGGCAATAAATGTAGATATTCCACTTGATTTGGTGATCAGTGTATTGAGAAGCTGGATTAGAAATATGCATCAACTCTGAAAATGTGGATCAAATTATATCACTGGAGGCTGTCATTAAAGTTTTAAAATACAATATAGACTGGAGTTAGAATACATCTCAATAATCTAGGTATCGTGGAACCTTACCTGTTTGATCTCATTCTTTCTGAACTAGGGACTGGGAGATATATTTTCAAATTAAAAACCATGTTAACTATTGACAGCATAAAGTATCTGGTCTGACGCTTGCATTTTATAAATTCTAAAATCATTCATTTCATGCCTAACCACTGTTGCTCTTTCTATTTGACGACTTCTCCTTACTTTCAAGAGCCTCGCCTTAAAAGTGGGATCACACCTACGGTGCATCTTAGAAGGGTACTGGTGAAACTTATTAAATGTAGACTATCAATGTCTTCATATAGTGATGAAGAAAATGCCATGAAGGCTATGTTTAACAGTTTGACCAAAATATTTCAGATTGTTTATGAAATCAGCACATTGTGCCCCATGATTGCACCAATGTACACAATTATGATTTGATAAAATTATAAAAAAAGAAAAAAAAAGACAACTTTGTACAGCCTCCAAGTCTGGTCTGCAGCAGAGACTGAGAAGGACTTGGGTGTAGGAAGTATATTTTGAAAGTTATTTCAGAGGGTGGAAGTGGGAGAGAGGGGAAATTGACACAGAGGAAGAGGTCTTCGCTCTGGGCAGTTGGGCCAGACTTCCTGAAGGCAAACATTCGGTTCCTTGGTGCTGGCTGCCCTCAGGCCCAGGCCAGCATTAAACCTTCCAGGACTTTCGGCTTGGGCTTATTCAAGGGCTGAACAGGTCTTTCAGCAGTTGGAGAAGAACCCACCCATAAAGAAGAAAGAGGTATGGCAGCTGCTTATTTTAGGATGCTGCCAAAATACGTCAACACTTAGCTCAGAAAACCAGAGACGAGTGAAAGAAGCAGGACTCAGGTCACTGCTTCAAATTTGTGCCATGGGAGCACTCGGAACTTTCTATCCCTCACTCCAGAGTATTTTATTCCGCGTGAATTTCCTAAAATGCAGAACTCATATGTCTCCATCCTTGTCCGGTGAGGAGTGTGAATGAATTTTCAATAATTTCTCTCTAATTCCCACTCTGTTCTTTTTCACTTCGGGACCCTCCCCTTCCCTGTTTCTCTCATCTTTTCAGTTTTCTCTGACTGCTTCCCATTTACCTCTTTGTTTCCTAGTACTTATGTCCCAGATCCACTTCACTTGTTTTCCTCTATCAATAAACTGGTCATTCTCTAACTCAAGTTTTACTCACCCTGTTTCAGTGGAAGTGCACTATTAAAAGGGATAGTGCAGTAGGATTTCAGAGAAGGGGGACCTCACTGTGGGTTTCAAAGGAAGGCTTCCTGGAAGTACAGCATTTGAGTTTGGCCTCCGGTGGTGCAGAACTCTAATGAGGAGAGCAGGGACGTGGGCATTTTCTGAGGTGGGGCGAGCAGGAATGAAGCTGCAGATGTGGGGAAGAAGCTCATAAATGCTGGAGGTTGATCCTCTTGGAGTGGGGTTTGGACAGGTGAGACTAGAGGAGAGACTCCAACAGAAAAGGAATCGTGAGACAGCCCAGACCCATGGTGATGTCCCAGAAAACACATTACAAAATGTGGTTTTGGAATGTAACTTTGTCAGAGAATGCATCATGCTATGTAAGGGTGGAAGTGAGCACTCCTTTTGGAGGGAGAAAACCTCTGCTGAATGTGCCAGTGATCTATTTTGTGACTTTGGAAAAACTATGTTCTTTCCAGCTATTGTAAATGGTATTGAGTCCTTGATTTGACTCTCCACTTAAATGTTACCCCAATATATATAGAAATGCTACTGATTTCCGTAGTAAATTAATTTCTTAATGGATCTTATGGGTGTTATGAAACACTATATATGGATACTCATCCATTATAATTTATAATACAAAAATTATAAGCTTTTAAAATTAAAGAAAGCATATTAAACATTAAAAAAATTAAAAAATGTTTATTAATGGTGTGGCACCTGTGGCTCAAAGGAGTAGGGTCCTGGCCCCAGCCAAAAAAAAAAAACAACAAAAACAAAACTCCTGAAAATGTTTATTAATGGTTGATAGGTTAAAAACTATGTTAGAATTCTTTGTAAACATTAAAACATACATATACAGAAAATTTAATGGCACAAAGCTTTAACCAAAAGGTCCTTACGACCAAAAATGACTGATACCCATCTCCAGGATCTACTGAGATGGTGGTCCTCCATGTTGCAACCAAATTTTCAAATTCTTTCCAACAAAAAGCAGACAAAACAAACTCATTAAGAGGCTAGTTAACTTAAAAAAAAAATTTTTTTTTTGAGACAGAGCCTCAAGCTGTCACCCTGGATAGAGTGCTGGGGCATCACAGCTCACAGCAACCTCCAATTCCTGGGCTTGAGCGAGTCTCCTGCCTCCGCCTCCCAAGTAGCTGGGACAACAGGCGCCTGCCACAATGCCCGGCCATTTTTTGGTTGCAGCCGTCATTGTTGTTTGGCGGGCCCAGGCTGGATTCAAACCCACCAGCTCAGGTGTATGTGGCTGGCGCCTTAGCCCGTTGAGCCACAGGCACCGAGCCGTTAACTTTAAAATTAATAAAAAGTTTAATCTCTTGAAATTATTAAGTACATACCAGTTAGATTTTTACAGAATAATATGCATTTTTAAGTATAGTAAAACCTCTGTAATTTGGCCGCTTGAAGATTGTAAAAATCTCATGAGCATATGAAGTTGGTCAACATAAGGAACTCGGCCTACTGTAATAATACGTACATGTGGTGTATGTCCGGCCTATGAAAATTAGTTCAACTTAAGGAGGTGGTCAATATAGAGAGGTGGCCAACTCTGGAGATTCTACTGTATATCTAAGTTTCTTGAAAATAGCCTTATTTAATTACAGGTAAATTAATATGGCATTCCTACACGAAAAGTTTGTCTATTCTTGATCCAGTCTATTTTAACAGAGGGAAAGATAGAAGTTGGTATCATTTGCTGATGAAATGTAGTTATAGTCTTCTAAAATCTCATTTGCTCTCTACATGATAAAAAAAAATTGTTTTTCCTTCATGACAAATATTGAAGAGAGAAGTCTTCTAACGCCAAGCGAGAGTTTTCCCAAAGATATTCCGTAATGTAAGTTCAGTGCTGCTTAAAAAATTTATACAGTCATGATGGAAAAGCTAAGAATCACAGAAGAGGTAACGATTCACCTTGGATTACCCATAAAACTAATCAGTAATAAGAAAGGAACCTAGAATTTCTGGTTTATATCTTTCTGTTCCTTAATATTTCATCTTTTAAACTTCTTTATTAATGTTGAAACAGTTTTTTGATCTTAATACATTTATACTATTCAAGTAATATAAATGTGTTATATTTGTTGGCATATTAGGAGTTTTTTTTTTTTTTGAGAATAAATACACCCAACCTCATGATTAATTCTATGTGTGTGTGTGTTTTAAACTTAAAACTGTAATCATATAGTGGTTGGAATTTGGTTTCTTCATATTGTATACTTCTGGGTCTGCCTCTAACCTTGGACTCTCACCAGAAACCTATATAATAACCTGTCTTAAAAGTAACATTCTGGGCTTGGCGCCTGTGGCTCAATGGGCTAACGCACCAGCCATGTACACTGAGCTGGCGGGTTTGAATCCAGCCCGGCCTGCCAAACAACAATGATGGCTACAACCAAAAAATGGCCGGGCGTTGTGGCGGGCACCTGTAGTCCCAGCTACTTGGGAGGCGGAGGCAAGAGACTCACTTGAGCCCAGGAATTGGAGGTTGCTGTGAGCTGTGATGTGACAGCACTCTATCCAGGGTGACAGCTTGAGGCTCTGTCTCAAAAAAAAAAGTAACATTCTGACCTGTGCCACAGTAGGAGGTGTGGAGTAAAAAATTAAAATTACCTTCATGAAAAGCATTCCACTGCAGGAAAGGAATAAATAATGTTCCTTAGAGAAGAAAAACCACTAACTCACACACACCAAGAAACTAGGAAAACAAACCCCAAAATGACTAAGAGTAAGCCATCATGAATAGCACCTCAAGGAAATGAACTACATTTTAAAAATGGAACTCAAGTTTAGGAAGGTGAAAACATCTCAGTGGATTTTCAGGTTGCCAGAAATTTTAGAATCAGCTTTTTCCTTGACTTTATATACTAACATTTTTACAAACATTGGCATCATATTTATGTTGCTTATTTGGAAATTACTAATGGTGAAGCCAATGTAGTATGGTCATTGATCAGAAACATTCACATTTCATCAAGTCACTTACTTATATATTACTTGATATATAAATGGATGACCCATATTCAAGAAATATATACTCTTCATTTTCGAATAAAAACCAAAATAGAGTGCATTAAAAATTTGCTAAAGATGTCAATGACATGTGATTCTAACAGTTCAAAGTACTTAATCTTTAGCCCTACCCATGGCCTGGCACACATCACTGCAAGCTTAGACTACATTTATTAAGCACTTACTATACAGCAGCCACTGCTTTAACTTCCTTCCATGTCTTAACTCCTTGCTGCTTCTTATGATTCAATGAAGAACGTCCTTTCTTATCCCCATATTATGGATTATGATATCATCACTGAGGAAGAAAGAGATTAGTAACTTGCCCAGTATCACACACACCGTGGTAATAATGCTGGAATTGAACTGAGATCAATTGCATTCAAAACTTCTAGCCATTGCAAGTGATTTCTAGGTCATGGCCAGAAATGCAAAAGTCCCAGTTGTTGATTTTCTATTTACTTTAGTATTATTGGAAGCATATCCTTAATGCAATGACTGTGCAGGCTGATGAATGCAGGTGGTAGGTGGCCGAAGGCGTGTGGTGCTTGGTCTTCAGTTCCTGAACATATGGGCCTTCACTTACCACCTTGATGCACTACTTGTGTACAGAGGAGTCAAGGAGATCATCTGTTCTTTGTGCATCTGACCATGATTTGCCTGTGGCCATGGTGGAGAGGGGGAAATGCTTGTGTGGAACAGCATCAGTGGGGAGCATGGGACTGCATTACAGCTCTGGGTATTTTTCATCTTAGCTACAAAGCATGCAGCAGAGTTTTAAAATAAGGAGGCAAGCTAAAAAATGAATAACCCCCCACCCCCAAAACTAGAGGCCAGATACCAGGGTCAGCAGAGAATATTCTTCCATTAGACTTTAAATTTGAAAGGATTTCTTTTTTTCACTTTAACGTGAGGATTGTGGAATATATATTTCAATTTTAAAAATGAAAGAAATTTCAATGTCTAAAGTTTTTATTTATTGGTGAGTATGATGATGATGATAGCAGAAATTAAATAGCTTCTATGTTCCAGGAGGGCTGTTCGAAGGGCTGTCCATATGTTAACTCATTCATATTGAGTTAACATCATATTGAGTGTTTACGGTATTATGAAATGAAGTTCACTGAATACATTTTAAGTAACAGAATAAAGAGTTTTAATAACTCCTTCAATTGAATATTAGTTCATATTAGTAAAATTGGCATAAGAGATGGATGGTTATTCATTTTTAAGTCGTATCCTTTTATCCCAATCCTAGATAGCTTTGAAATCCTTCTCCTAGGTCAGCAGAACAAATGAATTATTTCCCTAGTTTGTTTCTAAACAAAGCTAAAAGCCTGATGATTCATCAGGTAAATAGCTGGTGGGTCTCATTCTCAGATAGATGCACCTAAATAGATACTTAAAATTTAACCAAGTCGTGTCATGAGACACATTTTCACTCTCAAAAGAGGGGAAGGCTTACAGGAATTCATGTAAAAGTAGAAGCATAGAGATAGCATCCTGGTCTCTTACATGTTTATTTTCTTTCTCCTCTTTTTAATCTTTAAATCACAATAGCAATTCAGCAAAGAAAGGCAGCAGCTTTTGTGGAAGACTGTACTCGTGTTAAATAAAGTCTAGCAGAAGTATATAATAATGTCAGATGTTTCATTTTTTAGAAGTAGATACAATGATTGAATCAATTTATTTTTAAATTTTAGATAAGAAACTTATTATCTCCACGCCCCAGAGGTTTAAGGTATCAAAGAGATGTCTAAAGATCACACGCAGTTGAGCCTTAGTCCCTATTCCTTATTTTCAAAAGCCTACTTAACCTTCATTCTGAAATTGAACATGTTCAATAACCATTTTCTTTTCCCCAATCAATTTTTTTCCTTTTTGTACTTCCTTTTTAATATTAATGATAGCATCATTTCCCTAATGGGCTAGTGTCAGTATCTGAGTCATTTTTGATAGGTCATTCTCCCTTAATGGTTATATTCATCTGTTGGTACATTTTATGGTTTCTGCCTGGAAAATGACTCTTGCCTCTATGATTCCACAGCTAGAGTTCCAGCTCAGGACCCATTTATTGTTTCTTGCCTTGTCTGGAATAATTTCTGCTTGCTAGTATCCTACCTTTTCTCTAAATCCACCTGATACAAGACTGTTGGACTACTACTTAACATCTTGAAGGCTTCCTTTTTGCCTCAGAGTTAACTACAGACTTCTCATCCTAGAATCCAACAACTTTATAATAGGCTGCCATTTTACTATCAGTGTCCCCTGTTTGCCCAATAAGTCTGTGTCCCAAACAAACTGGCTTCTCACTATTTCCTGAGTCACACGTTTCTTTTCTTTTCTTTTTTTTTTTTTTGTACAAAAGGTCTTTATTGGCGGGGGAAGCTGCCGAGCAGCATTGAGGAGGAGAGAAGAGAGAGAGAGAGAGAAACGTGGGAAGAGAGGAGAGGAGAGAAGGTAGAGAAGAGAGAGAGACACGAGACACACGGGGAGGAGAGAGGGGGAGAGAGAGAGTCACACGTTTCTGTTTCCTGTCATTGCACTCTTTTAAAGCTATTTGGTTTTTCCTTGGGACAACCTTAGTTCCCATCTCTACCTTTTGAAACCCTATTTGCCTGTGTATGTCTGTTTATCAACGCCAACTTCTTCCCCATTCTCCAACCTGAAGTACTCCCTTCTCTCTGAATCTCTCTGTCCTTTTGCACTTCCCTTTAAGCTCCTTGTGTTGTAGTCATTGTTACAACACTGGTTCAGCTCCCTCGTCCCCACACTCATGTGCACATGTATGAGTTCCTTGTGAAAAGTATTAGGCCAGTGAGATGGAAAGGGGTTTCATTACCTCAGGTACCTCTCAGGTCCATATCAGAAATGCTCAAAGATGTGTCTTTAGCATATTAAAAACACATCTGAAATTTTGTACAATGTGATACCATGGAGTCTCTGTCACAAAGGCTTTGTGTCACAATATTAAAGACATTTATTGTTTTAATTAGTGGACCTAAAAGAACCTTTTATGAAAATTTAGCTCAGCAGAGAACTGGAATCTCAAATCATGCCATTACAAGTCAGTTGAAGATTTTGCTTTTTGCTCTTTTTTTTTTTTCTTCTAGTAGATCACCCTAGTTACGCTTCATTTCTTTTTCTGCACTGTCTTGTGATAGATGTTTTACAATTTGAATGACTGCACAAACTTAGGAAGTTACTAGACTCATGTTTGAATTATTGAACCTAGGCTCGGCGCCTGTGGCTCAATGAGCTAAGGCACCAGCCACGTACACCTGAGCTGGCGGGTTCGAATCCAGCCCGGGTCCCCCAAACAACAATGACGGCTACAACCAAAAAATGGCCGGGCATTGTGGCGGGCGCCTGTAGTCCCAGCTACTTGGGAGGCGGAGGCAAGAGACTCGCTTGAGCCCAG
>CAUYRH010078536.1:0-84242 GCA_963574655.1 Perodicticus potto
TCATTCATGGATACATTCATTCACCTTGCCCAGGCGGAAGGGACTGTGTTTATTCATTTCCTGACCAAGGAACCCAAGCGCCTATATATACCCCGAGACTAAAAGCCTAAGGGGAGAGACGGGGAAAGACCAGGAGAGAAAAGGAGAGAGCTCTTCTCTCCCCACTTGAGTTCTTTCTCTCTCTCTCTCTCTCTCTCTCTCTCTTTCTCTCTCAGGACCTTTAGTGTTTTTTGTGTTCTTTTCTGTAAATAAATTCTGTCTTACCACTGATCTGTGGTCCGCGGGTTTATTCTTCAAATCACCGAGACCAAGAACCTGAAATTCCGGCATCATCAGTAAAGCAGACCTTACTCTTTATGTTGACCACCTCCATGTGTTGACCAGCTTGTTATAATCCCTTGTGTGGTCCATGTAGACAGGGTCTACTGTAGTTGTATGTTATTGTCTAAATAATAACATTATTATTCACTGATTTTTACATTTATTTTGAAATATCTTTGAAAACCACCTACACTTTTATTCTCTATTTATAATACATATATATATATATTTTTTTTTTTTCTTGTTTCCTCAATAAAATATTTAGATTTTTTTCTGGCTACTTATTAAGGCTGGATTAAAGAAACCAAAGAGACAGAGTTTGCTGAAAGTTCTTATATATAGATTAAAGATTTCTACTCAGCCATAAAAATAAAATGATTATCTAGTATCTTTTGTAACAACCTAGATGGAACCAGAGATGATTCTTCTAAGTAAAGAAGAAGGCCCGTGAAAACCAACACCACATGTACTCCATACTAAATTGAAAGTAGTCAATCCATATACGGAAGTAAATCTCAAGGGAAATCAAATAGGTGGGAGGCAGGAAGAGAGGTTGGGCAAATTCACACCTAACTGATACAATGTACCTTTTCTGGGTGAAGGCTGCACTTAGAATTTTGGCTTAAAATGTACAGAAGCAAATTATGTGACCAAAGCATGTTTACCCCTGTAATATTCTGAAGTTTTGTAAGTTTAAAAAAGAAAAAAGAAAAAAAAGAGTGTCTGATAATCCAAATTAATCTCACTACTGACTTTTAAAGGCAAGAAACATGTTGAATATACTATTGATGGCTAGTATCAAGCTAGTGGAAAGATTTTACTCAGTAAACTGCTTAAAATGGCTAGAACGTTATTTATTACCAATGAATAAAAAGAGGCAGCAAATATGGTAAACTAAAATATACCATAATATGTATGTTTGATATTTATAAACTAAAATAATGATCTGTACTATTAATAAACTACTGGGGATTTAAAATGTGCAGATACAATAAATTATTTTATTTATTCAGTTTTATGTGATTGCCAATATGATCATTACAGAATTCACTAGAAATTTAACAAGTATCCTTTAAGAAATTTCTTTTTTTTTTTCAAGTTAACTCTTCTGCTCCATTAGTAAGTAACCCAAAGGAGAAACAGACTTAATAACTCTGAATATATTAATCAAGAATATCTATATAATCCATTAATAATTTATAATTATCTCTTTGTAACACTTCCAGGGGGACTGAGAAAAAAGGATTAGAAAAATAATTATACCAAATAATAAATCTAAATTGTATAGCTTTTTAAAAAGTTATGATGTAGTCTTATTGCATTTCATCTTGTGTAAAAATAGATGTGAAATAAATTATTTGGGTCTTAAATGAATCATGTATATTTTTTATTTCTTGAAAAACAAAGAGAATGTACTCTGGCAACATAAAAGAATATTGATTTGAGACAATGTTGAGTAAATTAGTATGGACAACATAAATATTGATTCAACCACAATTAAAGTCATCAAATTCGCCATGTATTTTAATTCTAACATGTGTTTTTTCCTGAATAGTTTGAAATTGGAGAGTTGCTTTGTAAAAATATTACTTCAGCAAGACAGCTACTTTGGAAAAAGAACAATCAAGAGTTAGGAAATGCTGGGGTGGGGCAAACAAGTAAGGTTTTTTTATGTCATTGTTATTAATTCACTTTATTTTAAATACCTGAATCACAGCTACAAAGAATTAGAAAAATTTGAAAAATGACTAAAAATTCAGAACCAGGTCTAAATATTAATCTCAGCAATATTTGTGTTTTGGGAAAGAAGAGGACCTACTAAAATCAAGTAAACTATAAATAAAAATGTGAAATTATAGTTTGGTGGTAAGAGTTTACTTTGTCTTGCAATATTATAAGGGATGATTGATTATACAAAATTTTAACAGTAAAAATTAAGTACTGAGATAAGAATTTTTTTCCTAGGAGCTAAATAATCACACTACTTAATGAAAACTATTTTTATTATTTCTATAATGTCTCCTGTTCAAAAATTAGTTTGCCTAACTTTCACTGTTCCTTCATGCAGAATAAATTTGGCCTTCTCTGGTTGAACATGCTCATGACGAGAAAGTTCATTTACTGAGCACACCAAAGTAATGCCAAATGCTTACACTTAGCCCAGTGGGCCTACTTCTGTGAAACATCTTAGTTATTACCAAATTGTGAACTCTGAGTAATCTTACTTAGATTACTACTTCTCTTATGCCATTGATCCAATTTTGATTTCAATGTTTTGTTTGTCATTGTGTCACCTTATTTGCAGGCAGTGAATATACACACCTCTGGATCATCACAGTTCCGGGCTCAGAGGAGGTAGTCAATACACATTCATGTAATCGATGGATATTTATCCAATGTATAAATATGAATATCAATGGAATAGGAGTTGATAACACTAGATGAGACTAGATTCAGAAAGCAATGATGCTGCATGCAATGCAAGAAAATTATTTTCATTCCTTTTAACATAAAATGCATTTAGTATTTTAAAAATCATTTTATGATATTTTAGACTTTTGCTGATAAAAATAGAGTAATCTTACAAATAAGTAATAGCTGCAGAATATGATAGACTGAATGGGGATTTTTCAACTATTGGAACAAGAGGGTGAATTCTATTTTTTTTTTTTTTTTCTTTTTTTGGCACAGGGCAGGGTTTGAACCCACCACCTCTGGCATATGGGGCTGGCATCCTATGCCTTTCAGTCACAGGCACTGCCCAAGAGGGTGAATTCTTGTAACATTATATAGAGGTGTATTTCTGGTTGATTTTAATAATTCTAATGAATAAAACCAATGCAAATGATTCATGTATATTTTATAATTTTATATCTGTTTTACATTAAGACACTGAACTAGCATCTCTGTTATATTCTTTCAGTTACATATCATAATACTTACCTGGCAAGAATTTGTTGAATTGAAATTAATTAGGAATACATTTCCATTTATTTTTAATAACAAATTGTGATATATGAAGAGAATAAATTGCAAATATAAGCAATATTATAAAACCTGACTGTCAAAAGTGGAGTGAAAAGAAAAACAAACATAATTCATAGTGGATGGTTAATTCCCTTATGCTTAGGAAAATGTATTATAAAGTTGATGTTACTGGCCTGATTTATAATCATTTATGATTGAAGTACAAAAATATCACTTCATATATTTAGCTCTTTAGAAAAAGACAAGTTATTTTGAAATAGTTTATAATTCTAAGCATTTGTTGAATATAAGAATAAGCTATAATACTCTTGAAAGACTCATAAATTATAGCCTGATTCTTGTTATAGTTAAAACTGCTTAAATATATTTGTGGTACTTTCAGTGAAAATTTAAAATATACATAGATATTAACTTTCACATAACTTTTATGCTTTGAGCAGTTAAATTCCTCATTCATTCATTTTAGAATAAATATTTTATTTTGCTTTTGCAATGTGTAGGAAAAGCTAACATAACACCAAATTATGAAAATCACAGGGAACTTTTTATAGTTTAAGTTTTTACATCTCATCATTAAGCACTTTTCAGAGTATGATGTAAGCTAATCTTGTTTTTAGATATGCCATTTATTCTTTCATATTTAGTATCACATGCAATACGGATTCGAATAATGGTCTCCTCATTTTAAATTGCTACTTCTTAACTATTTAAACTTTATTTATTCATGTGCGGTAATAAAAAGTCAGATCTGATGAAATACCAATATATCATGAAGAGATTAAAATAAGTAACAAATCCATATAAATATAAAATACTCTGTCAATAAAAATTCAAAGAAGAGCTGTAATAATAAGTTATCTCTTGCACACAGATACCAACAAAAATTTAACAGCAGACAAATTTAAGAACTCTAAAGGTGGCTCGGCACCTGTGGCTCATTTGGCTAAGGCGTCAGCCACAACAACCTGAGCCAGCAGGTTCAACTCCAGCCGTGGCCCGCCAAACAACAATGACGGCTGCAACCAAAAAAACAGCCAGGCGTTGTGGCAGGTGCCTGTAATCCCAGTTACTTGGGATGCAGACCCAGGAGAATCACTGGAGCCCAGGAGTTGGAGGTTGCTGTGAGCTGTGATGCCACAGCATTCTACCCAGAGTGACAGCTTGAGGCTTTATCTCAAAAAAAAAAAAAACAAAAACAAAAAAACTGTAAAGACAGTTTAAAGTGGAAGTAATTTTTGTAGTACTTTCCTTGAGTAGTTTCTTACCTCCTAATACTAAAGAATTGAGCTTTTGTATTTTCTTCATGATTTATTCCAACTAAATAATGAGTTACATAGTCTGCTCAATCACTATAACTGTGTTTTTGCAATCTACTAGAAATCTGGTTTACTTCTTAAAAACTCCGATTTATTAAACATTAAAGATACGTTCCCTGGAATCAGATATATTTATATTTTCATATTAAATAACAAGGGCTAAATGATCCCTAATTTTAACTTGTGTCATTTACAATTATTAATTTTATTCAATATGTATCAATGACAACATGTAAAGAATTTTATTTTATTTTATTTATGCTTTTATTTATTTTTGAGACAGAGTCTCACTATGTTGCCCTTGGTATAGTACAGTGGCATCACAGCTCACAGCAACCTCTAACTCTTGAGTGCAAGCAATTATCCTGCCTCAGCCTCCCATGTAGCTGGGACTATAGGCGCCCACCACAATGCCCAGCTATAGTTTTGTTCCAGTTGCCATTGTTGCCTGGACTGCGTTCAAACTTGCCAGCCTGGATGTAGGGGGCTGCACCCTACCAACTGAGCTATGGTGCCAGCTCTAAAGAATTTTAAATGTGTTTGTTAAAAACACAAGCATATATATACGTACTAACTGAGTCCGTTTACATTACACTATTTAAGCTTCTAAGTTATAATGCAAATATAGGGGGAAAGAGGAGACTTCAAAATGCAACAAATATGGATTTCACTTCTCTTATTACTACTTACTAGTAGGTGACTTTCAGTTTTTAATTAATCACTATGGGCTATTATTACTATGAAATAAGTTATTAACATCTCTCTCATGCGACTCAGGAGATTGAATATAAATGCAGTCAGAGCAGGCGGCATAATGGTAGTCACTTCGAATACTAATATATGTATAAAAAGTAATCTTTATACACCATGAGATTTGAGAGAGGAAGGTCGAAGGAAGTTCGAAGGAAGTTTAAGAAGTTAGTGGGATAGCAAGGAGGCATTCTCTTAAGTGTTGATCAAATGGTCAATTCCAGCTGAGACTACCTATGGAATTACATAGTTCATAGGGGCAGAGAAGAGAGGTGAGAGAGCCTCAGGCTGAATTCTTCTTTCACTGGTATTTAGTATCTCAGCCTGTTTTAGGTTTGTTGCATGTTCTCCAATCTACAAAGCAGTGACCCAAACTAATGAAAAGCACACTGGGATCTTTTTTCTTTTGATGGTTCACATGGCAACTTCATTTTTATTGCCTGGATTTCTCTGGTTATGTAAAGGATTGTCTGGTGTTTCCTGG
Organism: Perodicticus potto; assembly: GCA_963574655.1. NCBI lineage: Eukaryota > Metazoa > Chordata > Mammalia > Primates > Lorisidae > Perodicticus > Perodicticus potto. The sequence continues at coordinate 5,860 of CAUYRH010078536.1, forward strand.
CCAGAATCCTAGTTGGAAATAATAATGTGGAAACAGCTATTGTATAACTTGAAGGTAATATTGTATTCTAGGTATCATTTTTGTTTTTTTGTAAAATAGATAAAATAGTAGGGATTTAGCAAATGCATTTTCTTGGTGAAAAAAATCAAATTATTTATTATTTTCTTCTATCTCACAAATTCTAACTCTTAGTAGATTTGTAAAGAATGATCCAAATATAATAATATTTCTTTATACTTTTCCAGATTATAACAAATTAATGCTTTGGTAGCAGGATAGAGAGGAGGGTAGGAGTGAAGGACTTATTCAACAAACAGATATAATGGAATCAATGACCTCAGAAACCTCTGACATCCCTGGGGTCCTATAAAAGGAGTTACTTACGGATGGCAGCCTGCAGTGGAGAGAAATTGAATTGTATCTGAAGATTTATACCTATGCTATTGCTCTAAATCATAGCTTAGAAAATAAAAAATAATGGCTAATGAGAAATGATACTTAAATTGTTATAAGAAAAAGTGTTGCTGCAGAAACTGTTTTCACATCATTTTTCAGTTTTGCAAAGTCAATATAACAAAACTTCAATAAAACTTGAACTGCAATAGTATCTAATGTTACATAATTTGAAGCTCTCAAAGATATAGAAATAGAAATATTTGCATATTTAGTTTAAACCAGTTGAGTCTGAGAATGTTCAACTGACGCTTATTTTAAAAAGCTTTTAGTCTGCATGGTTTTTGGCTCAGGTTTTATTCAAAAGGACCCAAGAGAGACATTATCCTTCAGTCAAGTACACAGCCTTTGCATATTGTTGAGATTTTAACTATAGTGTTTGTTATAATAACCTACAGACTGTACCCAATAATTTCATAGATAAAATCACTTTTACACTTATTTAAAATGAAATCCCTATTTAGGGCAAGATAACTTTTTCATTGCAACATAAAGGACTCTGTTCTCCTGTATAGAAAATACTCTGAAATTTAACTTTTGATCTTTGAAATTGCTTCATAATTTTTTTTCTATTAGATTTTGGGGGACAGGCTACAGGATAGGCTTGGGATTTAAATAATCAATTTTGTGATGATTTTCATATAAATATTTCCATGTTAAATATCTAAAAACAACAATGAGGACACTAGATTTTATCTAATAGAATAAATTATTTGAATTTAGTTCTATAGTAACTAACATGGGAAAAAAAGGATCACAAAAAGGCATAAAGATGACAGTGGACTTACTCCCTAGGTTCTTATTCTAAAAAAACTAAGGATTTTTTTTCCATTTTATTTTAGGCAGGACTGTATCAGTCATATATTCACCTTGGAGTGAAGGGACATTAGTTATGGCTGAACACTCTAATTCCCCCACTCCATCTGGACAATTTAATAAGCAGGCCTCTTCTCTCAAGACCAAATGAGATAATGCATGCAAAATCACTTTGAAGAGTACAAAGTACTTCAAAAATGCAAAGTACTATTACTTTCAGACAAGTAATTAGTGCTTTTAGTAATAAAGAAGTACCACTTGACAATATTAATATATGAATTATAGTTCTTTGGAAATGACCCCGTAGTCAATTGGGCACATACCTGAGTAATGAGTGGTATAACTTACATTCACAATATCTTACTTTACTCATGAGAAATCAAAAAAATTTACATAGCAAGATATATCAGGCTAAAAATATATACAGTACCTATTTTTTTCATTGAACAATGTCTAGAATGGTAAAAAAATATTAAAGCATTCAGAAATATCTAATGACTAAAGTCAAATATAAGTAATGTTACTGAAATATAATAGAAATAATACATTTAAAAACAAATGTATAAGGAAAACTTTTTAAATCCAATATACTTTCTTTTTAAAACTCCAACTATCATTCTACATGCTTATTTGGAGTTTGGGAGATAGGATAAGTCTGGTATTTTTTCTGAATGGGTACATTTCCTTTGATGTGAACTTCTTGGAATTAATGTGATTTTATTCTTACTTATTTTAGTGATCTCTTAATACAAAATATGAGTTATTTTCTTCCATTTAAAATATAAATTTTGAGTGAAATTATATCTCTGAAAAAAATAACATCATTATGTGCTGGAATTTTAGGTCTTTTGAAGAGTTATGATTAGTAAATTTCATAAAACAGAAAGAACAAAATAGTTACATGAACGAATAATATTGAGTATCCATAGTAATTGTTTTTTTTAATAAAAGAACTTTTAAATTCTGAATTAGAATGGTCCGAAATGAGATCTTTTATCATCTCTTTTAGGCTCTAACTTTAATGATTTTTTTTTAAAGATATTATAAGTGTATCTATGTTGGTGAGACAATATTAAAGGCTAGACATCGTCCTAGGTAAAGAATAAATAAATTAAATTTTTATAGAATTAAAAAGCCAGTATCAAACAACCTCCAGCGAGTTTAAACTTCAGTGTTTGCTCAAAATTTCAAAATATTAAGACCATTTTTGGGGGTTAATCTTTAAAAGTATAAAGAGAGGTGATAGTTTTAATACATGGTCAATAGACTTGAATCAATAAAATAAACATTTCTGAGAAGAAATTTATGATGCTTCTTTAAATAATTCAGTCTAACATTTTCATAATAAAATCAAGCTTATTTACAAAGTGGGATTTGATGGCAATGTTATTTTTACTCTTTCAAAGACACGTTTGCCGCTACATTAAACAACAACAACAAGAATAGACAATAAACAATAACAACCTAAAAAAAGAATCACATTAAACTTAGCATAAAAAAGAGAAATTAAGTGGTATTGATTTCTCATAAAATACAGAATATTTTTACCTAGATACTGATAGAGTCTATGTTCAAAAAAAAAAAAAAAAAACAAGATTATACCTAAAAAGTGTATACTACTTCATAAAAGCACTTAGAAAAAAATACATAAAGGCTCTTGTGATTTCCAAATTTAATATAAGAAAAGTGAATATCAAACTTCCTATTTCCTTAATCATATAAGAAATAAGATGTTGACTAAAGGGGTCATGTCAGACATATAGATGTTCTATTACTGTCAACTGAATCACCTTTCACAAGCCACTCAAAAGAGAGACCTAGAAAGGGATATTAGATTGTGCATTTATTTTAAGAAAATTTCTTGCACGTTAGGTCTGGATATAGTAGATTCCATTAGTTTTTGCATTGCAGAATAAGATTCTCTAGAGATGCACAATTTTCATGAATTAAACAATTTACCTGAAAAGTGATATGGCTATTATTTGGTTCATTTCATATTTGGAAAAAATATAAATAGGTTTAATAATAATTTATTTATGATAGGATTAACATGAATTATTTTACCAACTATGTTTTTTTGCTCAACTGAGCATTTAAACTATGACTTTTCCTTCATTCTTAAACGATAAAGAACATTCTATTGGTTATTATCTAAATAGTCTTTCTCATAAGTAAAGTACATTTTGATTCATGGTTATAGAGTACCAAGTGAGAAAGTTATTTGGGAATGGAAATTTTCTTGATGATTCCATTTTAACTTCAAATTGTCTTTTTTAATGTATTTTCTTGACAGTGAATGTCCTGTGATCATCTAGGCTAATCTGCTTTTCAATAGTCTCTTATTTTTCCAGTACAGTACTTTTGTTCACTTTGCACAGAGGTCATCTTTTTGGTTTATGGTGCTTAATAAAATCTTATGGCTGCTTTTCTGTCAATCTCATGTTAAGTCCATTACATTTATAATTAAATACAGGGATACCTCAAAAAATCAATCTCAAATGAGAAAAGGGGTCACTTCCATCACTTAGTTTTATTTGCTACATACTCAAAATTTACACCACGTCATCTAGTTTTGATACTTGAGCCACGAATGTTGATGAGTAAATGCACTGGTAATGTTAAATGATGACAAATTATAAAATAATAGGTACATCTATCACCCCAACTCCTTTTTTACTTTTGCAGATGTCCTAATGAACTGAGAAAATAAGCAGAATTTTGAAACAGCTTAAAGGAAAGAACCTGATGGTTTTGCCCCAGTGAGACTGCTGTACTACACTTAGAGGTGGCTTCCTTTGGAACCTGACCCCATTCCATCCATTGTGCCATGTTAATCATCTCCATAACAGGAGCCATAAACCCAGTCTGATAAGATTGAATATGTTATTGATGTTGGTCTAATTAAACATTTTATGGGCAATAACCATTATGCCAGAAGTTGATATATAGTAGCACTAATAACAAATTTTGTTAGAGTAATATCTATGACCTCTACAAATAATTCTCACGAACTAAAATAGTCTATCACAAATAGATTACTTTAAGTAATAACACTTTTCATGTTAAAATCAATTCAGCAAACCAAGAAATCCCTGTGTTATAAATGTAAACCCACCCACACACTTCTAAATATGTGCAAATAAAGCAATGGCATGAATATAATTAACATTTTACCTAAAATATCACTATAATACACTTAAATTTGGCAACAAAACTAGTATCACATTTTATGATTGATAATCAACCAAAGGAGACCAATAATAGAACAAAAAATTTCTTACAAAATAACATCACATGATTATGTCACAACTCATTCATTTTTCCTATAAAGATTGTTTTTAGAATACTTTCTGTTGTAAGTATTTCAAATTGTATATAAAACCAGCACATTGTACCCAATAAATGCATTATTGTACATAGCTATTATTTAATAAAAAAATGTAATGTATTAAGGCCACAGTCAAGTCTTCTGTGGACTAAAACTTTAAGTTTTTAAATAGATGTACAGTTCATAAATTTCAATGTACACTGAAATAACCTCCATGAATAGAATTGATATTGAATAAAGAAGACATTTCTGATATTTTGAGTTGATTTTTACAGCTTTTTAAAATTGTTTTTGAAAAATCAATGATTTACAATACTTTTTTATGTCTTAGACAAAATCAGAATTTGTTTAAATAAAAGACTGAAGAAAGAAAACAATTTTTTCGTTATAATTCTACAAGACATTTTTTGGTAAAATTACAAAATATTTTTAATAGAATTTTAAAAATGGAATGATCCATACTTTTTCTCTTAATATCTTTTTCAGAACTACTAAGGCACAGTTAAATGTCTTTATTTGATCTATATTTAATATGAAGTTGGTTAAAAAGTGAGATCCACCATATACGCCCAAAGTTAAAAATCTAAATTTTAAAGATGGTTCTTAACTCAGTAAAACAGTCTTTCTTTCTAGATTTTAACATTTGTTATAAAAGACATTTCAGTGTTATTAAAATAACTGAAACAGCTTATATCATGGCTCCATTCATGTTTTCAAAACAATTAGCCTTCTGAAGAAGTGTCCACTGACAATAGCTCTAAGTATCATTGACATTTAAGTAAGAAGCACCCTAATTTACTTAGTTACTGGTCTGAATGACACAGTTACAAAAATTAAGAACTAGAAAAAATATTTTCTCCACAATTTGCATGTCTCTAACATTGAACGGCTCTTAAACATTTGATCATGATACCCAGTGATAGAGTGCCACAGCTCATTAATTTATATTGAAGCACGTGTCAGCATTCAATCTGGTGTTTAAACCAAGTCTTTTTCTTTACTTACCCACAGGACACTAATAAAAAAGCATACACTACTTCATATCCAGGAATTCTGGTTTTAACCTTCAGTTACTCACCTATAAAAGAAAGAAGGTGCAGGGAAGGGAAAAGAGGGAGGGAGAGAGAGAGAAAAGATAATGGTTAGTATTAAAAATGTTTAATGTTTCCTGCTACACTTAGGGAGTATCTTAGCAAAAAAAGAGTCTTTCCCCAATGCTTTATACTTTGATATGTATAGTTACACTACAATTTTGCAAAAGAAATTATATTTGAGAATTTTACATAGCTATGATTTTTGAAAGGTCTTTATTTTCTATGACAACGTGCTATAAAAGTGAAATAAATCTGGCAGTAAATAATCACTTAGCCATCTGAACACAGTATTTTAATATTCCAAGTGCCTTACACTAGATAATATTTTATTAGATTATTTCATTAAAACAAATGTGCTAGCCAAGCATTTGTTCACTGTCATCTAAACTGTTGATCTTGCTAGTTGAGTTTTCCCTTTGGGCCCATCCCTACACTCAAAGAACTTGGAGTAGAGACATGTCATCCCAAGGGAAGATATAACTTCGCTTCTCTAACCTCCGGGAGCCTAACATGCAGAAATTGCTGTTCTTCAGTGGTCTGAAACCACAGTTTTCTTTTTAGAACACTTTCTATACAATTTGTTTTTTCCTGCCATAAATAAGCATCAAAATGATGAGAATGATTTGGAGTGAAAACAGAAAAGTTTGACATAGTAGTAAAAAATAAGCTACAGAAATTATTAATATAATCTATGCTTATACTCATTAAAATGGTTATTTCATTCTTTTATAAGATGGAGATGTAGCAACCGATATGTTCTTGAATAGAATTCCAGAGAATTACAAGATAATTTTCTCTGTTCTAGAAATAAAAATAATATAAAAGTAAATGATTTCATTGACAGTAAAAATTTACTTTTTTTTTTTTTTTAGGAAAATAGCTATGTTTTTTACCTTACAATTTCCCAAGCCAGATGTACAGATTTTTATAAGCACTGTTACATTTAATCTTGACTATCAAGTCAGTGTTAGGTATTATCAGCTCTATCAAGTAGGTATTATTTTTATTAGCTCTATTTTCACATTAAAAAGCTAACAAATACTAATAGTGGAGCTGTTATTTGAACTAAAGGCATTTTCCCCAAATACATAATCAAGTAAAAAAAGATAAAATCCAATTTTAAAAGAAAACTGGAAATTAATTACATAATATGAATCACTTTGTAAATAATGACCCTGATTATTAAAATCAAGATTTTCAAGAGCTGGTATTGTCATATAAATTTTGCTTGCAAAACCGTCCCTTTGGAAATAAGTCTTTAACATAAAAAGCATAGCACATGAAAATATAAAATTTAGTGTCATTATACTTGAAACTAACTTTATATTTTAAGAAGCATACTCTTTAGAATAACACAAAAGGAAAGAAAGATGAAGAATTAAAATGATGATATAATTATTCTGACCTTGAACTTTTATATTATGCATATGGCATAATTCAATGTATACTTTGGTATTACACTGAAGTCGATTAACATATCTGAGTAATATTTGAGTTATCTAATTATTAAAAACTCAAGTTTGATAACTTTCATTATAGTATATAGAATGATAAGTTATAATCACTGTGAGATAACATGGACATATGTCCCAATATCCCTACCTGTAAAATTAGGATTACACTCTATAACTACATAAGGTATTTTCTTTTATTAGAAATCATTTTTAATCCATAAGAAACTGAAATACATGGATATGTATCTCTTGACACATGTAGGCAATTTTAAACCGAATAGAGTTTTATAACGATGACTCAAAGTTCATCTCACTTTTTTAACAGTTCTTAACCTCATTCTGTCTTGTTTAATAGTTAATGCTTTGACCTTGAAGTTTGGCTGCTTGAGTTTGAATACCAATCTCTGACCTTTGGTATTTGTGGGGCATTGAGTAGAATATTTAAAAGATCTAAACCATTCAATTGCCTACTCCTCAATACGTGCATGAGCCTCACTCTTTAGTGGCTGATGCCTGTAATTTCAGTTGCTTGAGAGGGGAGGATCCTTTGAGCCCAGAATTTCAAGGCAGAGGTGAGTTATGATTTTGCCAATGTACTCCAGCCTAGGTGAAAGAGTGAGACTGTCTAAAACAGTGGTTCTCAACCTTCCTAATGCTGCAGCCCTTTAATACAGTTCCTATGGGTCATGACCCTGTTGAGAACTGCTGCTCTAAAACAAAACCAAAACAAAAGGAAGCAAAAATAGTATGACCATAATCACCCCTATTAAAAGTGGCTTAATAAATATTAGCAATTATTACTGTTCATTCAACAAATATTCCCTGACAGACTAGTTAAGATACTAGGCTCTATGCCACATCTGGAGTTGTTCAGAGTCTAGAATACAGTTTTGGTCCATAGGACATTCAAGAAGTTGACCTCATAAGAGAAGAAATTATCCATCTCCTGTGTTACTTATGGCCCTTCCTGCTAAGGACTTTTCTGTTAGTTGAAGTCCCTGCTCGTAGTTATACCTTCATCATTAATGACTTTTCTCACACAGAATCCATCATTTGTTTGAAATCTATTATTTATATCAAGAAGGATCCAATTGTGGTTGATAGGGAAGGCCCAATTGTTGCATAGATTGCTGTGCAAATATGGGCTCCATTCACAAGTCCTCAAATAATGTAAACTACCAGGCAATGGTTTTCTTAAAATATATTTAAATCTCATCCTCATCCTCCAACTCAAAAGTTTATAAGTACACATAAATAACAAATTACCAGATCTATTTTCATCTTTTGCCACTAATTTCAAACCTGTTCTTTAAAAATAAACAGTAGAAAATATGCAAGTGAAATCTTTTTGATTATGAAAACTTTCATACCAAATTAACTCACTAGCAAAAAATAGTTTAATTTAGTTAATACACCTACGTGTATTCTTAGTTATGCCTTTAATAGATATCTCACTCTCTCTCTCAAAAATGATCCAAGAAATGCTACCAAGTAATGATGATTAATAATGAAATAATTAATATTAATACATATAAGAGCACCTGAGGTGAAGGGGGCGTTTGTTCCTTTGTGAATAGAATCAGCAGTGAAAATCAGAAGGGAGCTAGTGCCACAGATGGATGATTAACTAGGCCATCTGTGTGAAGTACGTTTTAATCTTTCCAACAATGCCCTGGAAAAAACATCATTTATCCTAAAAAAAATTGTGAGGCAGCATAACAACAGGACCCTCCCTATGCCAGCAAGGTTTCCAGGGGACAACAACAGGGTAGCAATGGAACCTCATGTGGTTGGAGAGCTGAGGACAACAGGTGCAGGCTGACAGAGCTTGAGCATCTCCAGGATGCCCTGTGTCACAGCAGTTCCCAACCTGTGGGTCCCGCAGGAACTGTATTAAAGGGCCACGGCATTAGCAAAGATGAGAACCACTGCATGAGAACATAGAGAGTAGAAGAAGAGCTTTGGGTGTGGTTGCTTACAAGATCAACTTTTAGAAATACTCTTTCATGTCATTCATTACCAAATAGCACTATAGAGACAAAAAAAAAAAAAAAAAAGCAAAATGGAGGATAAAAGAAAGTATAAAAGAACATCTGCCAGGCGTGGTGGATCATGGCTGTAATCCTAGCACTCTGGGGGCTTAAGGCAGGTGGATTGCTTGAGCTCACAAGTTCAAGACCAGCCTGAGCTAAAGCAGGATCCCACCTCTATTATAAAGATAGAGACAAAAGAAAAAAAAAAGGTAAGACGATCACTTAAGCTTGAGTTGGACGTTGCTGTGAGCTATGATGCCACAGCACTCTACCTAGAGTCTGTCTCAAAAAAAAAAAAAAGAAAGAAAGAAAAAGGAAAGAAAGAACATTAAGGGATGAATTTAGAGATAAATCTATCATGAATGGGATGATATCTCAAAATAATATATACTTGTAATGAAATTGCAATGAAAATTTTAATATAATTTTGAGGAAGTTAATGAGATTATTATAAAATCTAAATTAACAAAATAATTTCTATAGATATCTTTGTCAATTATAAAAAGATCGAATGAAATCAAATGCAGTGTTTGTAATAGGATATCAATTTTGTGTTTTATAATTTATCATTCTAACTATTTATGGTTCATACATCAATTCAGAGCATGAACACTTATAATCAATTTTAGGAAAGTATCATGTTAGTGTTTTATTGATAGGCCACTCCAAGAAAAGTCACAATTAATCAGAATTTACAGGTGCAATAGAAATTTATCAGTCAACTGCACGGTGCAGAGGTCTCAGGAGGCCAAATCTTAATCTTCCACAATGTAAAGCAACAGTTGATCAAAAGGAAGTGTAGCAAATGGTTGTGGTCAGGAGACGTTCAGTGTTATTACAGTGGTAATGTCAAAGAGCCATCAACATGAGTAGGTTGCTTGAGCTCAGGAGCGTCATACCAGCCTGAGTAAGAGCAAAATCCATGTCTCAGTTAAAAATAGAAAGAATAAGCAGAAAGATGGAAGGAGGGAGGGGGTAAGGGGTAAGTAATGGTGTGTGACACACCTTTGGAGGGCAGGACTCAATTATAAGAGGGACTTTACCTAACAAATGCAATCAATGTAACCTGGTTCTTTGTACCCTCAATGAATCCCCAGCAATTAAAAAAAAAAAAAAAAAAAGAAAGAAAGAAAATAGAAAAAACAGGTGGGCATTGTGGAGGGTGCCTGTATTCCCAGCTTTTTGGGAGGCTGAAGCAGTAGATCCCTTGAGCCCAAGAATTTCAAGTTGTTGTGAGCTATGATGATGCCATGGCACTCTCAGGGGGACAGAGCGAAACTCTTTAAAAAATAGTATTCCACATATTCCATATTTAATTCCATTTCAAAGTAGGAGATAGGTATTATTTTAGTTTACACATTTGGTTTCTAACTCCCTTTCCCATGTTATAGTTTAAGGAGAAAGAGAGAGAGATATCTAATAATGCAAATCAGAGAATTGAGGTTTGCGGGCATGACAGTCATATGCTTTGTTCTGCACACAGCCAAGGAGCTGGCAGATTTAATGTATTCAGTTAATGTATTCTATTTTTGACTATTATGCTTAAACAGTCATTTAATTAGAACATCTCACTCTCCTCTATGCTGTTAACAGGGTTTGTTATTCTCTTGTGAACATGTTTGTAGTTGCACAAAACTGAAATTTCTGCTCTTTAAAAAAGTTCTACCTTGTATAAAAGTAGCATAGCTAATATGAATCAACATCATGACCAGTATTTACCACATGCCTGTTTTTTTGCACCTTAAGACATTTACAACATATGGATAAGGTTCTATCCTTGATAAAGGAAAAAGCATGAAAGCCTTAGAGCCATAACTAAGAAAAGCACATATTTATCAGAGTTATAGTTCTACATTTTACATTTCCCCAGTTTACAAAATGTATATTATTTCATTTAATTCTTATAAACCACTAAAAAAATAAGAATGATAATTATTCTATTTTCACAGCTGAGGAAATTAATATTTAGAGAGATTAGTAAGTTTGTTTAAAGGCAGCCAGTATGCAGCAGATGTGAAGTTTCAAACCCATGCTTATTTACTATTTCCATATAGATATTTTGACCTCAAAATCATAATGTATAAATATTTTAACTGAAGGCAAAGAGGAGTTGAGATAGCAGATGATAAAAGGCAACATAATTTAGTGGTTAAATATTAAATACGGGGAATGTTAAATCAAATTTTTAGACCCTACTTTAAAATTTAGCATATGTAGAATCCTGAGAAATTTACTAATGTCTATATAATCCAGGTAACTTGTTTGTCAAAGAAAAAATATAATAGTGCCTAATAAAGTGTTAAATTTTGAAAATTAACTGAGATAATTTATGCAGAACTTCGGAACCATGCTTGGTACAAAAAAATGCTGCCTAATATTAATTGTACATTGGGTTGATGAAAGCAGTAATAACTCAGACCATATTTATAGAATTACATATTCTTTTTTATGGATGAAAATGTTTACTGTTTAATCAATATTTTGAATTATTTTTTAATCTGGAGAGTTGATTAATAGTATATTAATATGTTATAATTTGACTAATAATAACAGTTTTATGAAACAAGTCAGATTAGCAATGCAGTCAGATGTTTTTTAAGAAGAATCCTAAAACATGGAAGATTCAAGTTATTACCAATAAAAATGAAGAAAAATATTCTGCTGCTTGTTAATTTCAATTAAATTGATCAAATTTCACCACAATGTCTAATATGCATCAAGCTTGGGTAATTTTATCTTTGGATAGAAAAATGAGACCATATCCATGCATTTTTGTATAAATATTATGTATATATTTTATTTTTAGGGTAGCTTTAAATACCTTAAAAGCCAGTACAGAAAGTACAGAGATTGTCCATATAACCTCTTCTCCTGACACAGTTTTCCCAATTATTTATATTTTGCATTTGTGTAGCACACTTACAAATAAGTAACATGGACACACTAGTATAAATTAAAATTATGGTTTCCTTTAGGGTTGGCTCTGCTCTGTAAAGTTCTATAGTTTTTAACAAATGCCTAAAGTCATGTATTCACCATCACTGTTTCATACAGAATAGTTTCGCTAACCTATAAATGCCATTCATCCCTTCCTCAACCCTCTGAAGTCCCGACCAGTATTGATTATTTTACTGTCTCTATAGTTTTGCTTTTCCCAGACTGTCTTGTAGTTGGAATCATAGAGTAAATAACCTTTTTAGACTGGCTTCTTTCATTTAGCAAAATGCATTAAAGATTTTTCAATGTGTTTATATGGCTTGATAGTTCATTTCCTTTTATACTGAATAATATTCCATTACACAGACTATCATCATTTGTTTATAGTTCAGCTACTGAAAGCCATCTTTGTTTCTGCCAATTTAGGCAGTTATGAATAAAGCTGCTGTAAAACTGGCATGCAGGTTTTTGTGTGGATATAAGTTTTCAAGTCACTTAAGCAACTGTGATCACTAGATTGTACATATAGGAAACTCATGGTAGCTTTGTAAGACCTGGTAAGACTATCATACAAATGACTACACCATTTTGTACTCCTAAGAGCAATGAATGAGAATCTCTGTCGATCCAAGTCCTCGTCAGAATTTGATGCTGAAGATCATAGCTGTTCTGAGGAGTGTGAAATTATGTCTCATTGTTGCTTTCATTTCCAGTATCCTAACGGTATGTGGTGTTGAGCATTTCCTCCTATGTTTTTTTGCTTTGCTGAGATGTCTATTCAGTTTTTTTGCCCATTTTTTAACCACTGGGTTGTTTGTTTTCTTCTTATTAAATGTGCTGTTTTTATATTTGGTATGTAAGTCCATTGGCAGATACGTGTTTTGCAAATATTTTCTCATAGTCTGTGGCTTCTCTTGTTTCCAAATTTATTAAGCACAATGTTACAAAGGATTACAAAGATATCCATTATGCCTGTTAGGAATTATAAATATCTCTAATCTCAGAGGAAGCTTTTTAAAGGTGGTATGTATGTTTTTATGAGGTGCATGATCTTCTACATAAAGTCTTGCTTTGGTATTTTCTAGAAATGCCTCTGAGCTACCCAATGTCTCATTGTGCCCAGTATCACTCCTTAATAGTTTTAAAAACAGCCTGAGTGGGCAGCGCCTGTGGCTCAGTGGGTAGGGCGCCGGCCTCATATACCGAGGATGGCTGGTTCGAACCCAGCCCCGGGCAAATTGCAACAAAAATAACTGGGCATTGTGGCAGGCGCCTGTCGTCCCAGCTACTTGGGAGGCTGAGGCAAGAGAATCGCCTAAGCCCGGCAGTTGGAGGTTGTTGTGAGCTGTGACGCCACGGCACTCTACTGAGGGTGATAAAGTAAGATTGTGTCTCCAAAAAAAAAAAAAAGGAAAACAAAATTAAATAATAAAAAGAAAAAATAGCCTGAGTAACACCTACTGATGGCTTTGCAGTATGCTGACCAATACGTAATCACAGGGACTTTCATTCTTAAACTGAACATAATCACGAAAACAAAATGAAACAAACAAATAAAACAACCTTGAAACTAAACAGACAAAACAAAAAAGAGGGCCAGGAGGGTAGAAATGAAAAACTGAGATGCCCCCTTTGAAAGAACAAATCCCTCAAATATTATCTATCATTTTTAGAAAAGGAACTTACTAATACTTTTTTTTTCCTTCTTTCATTTTAGAACCCTGGGCTTAAAAATTGAAAAGCTACTTATTGTACCTCTTTTTTTGGAACACTGGTCAATAAAGCTCCCAAAAATAATATCCTACTTCTGTGCCCTTTCTGGAACCCAGGAGGAGAAATATTGACTATAATATCTTAGAGACCCTGGCCTGTGTTTATCCTCCCTGAGCTTCCTTCCCTTCCTTATCTGTTTTTTTTTTCTTCATATCCGGTTTCTTCTTGATTTCCTCCATATTTAAGTATATTTTGCAGAGCTCTTGGAAATTTAGAAAGGCAAGTAGCTATGACAATACAAATGGCAGTGTAGCGATGGCAGTTGCTTCCACTATGGAGCCTCTCTCCTACATAAAGCTGGGACACTTTCACAAAATGAAGAAAATATTTGAATGATATGGATGGAAAAATTGCCTAGTTGTTATGCTCTGAAATGTGTTTCTGCAGAATTCATTTCAGTTTACACTTTTAATCCAAAGTACCTCAGAATGTGACTATATTTGAAGGCAGAACCTCTAAAGGGGTAATTAAGGTAAAATGGGGTAATATGGATAGGCACTAACCCAATAACACCAATGTCTTTCCAAGAAGAGATTAGGGCATAGAAAACACACAGGACAGTGGGTGACCCTGAGAGGACACAGGGAGAAGGCAGCTTTATGTGAGGCAGAAAAAATGGTTTCACGAGAAACAAACAAACAAACAAAAAAAAATCTGCCAACATTTTGATCTTGGACTCCTAGGACTCCTGGCCTCCAAGAGCTGTGAGAAAATAAGTGCGTGCGTTTAAGCCACCCAATCTGTAGTATGTTATTATGGCAGCCCTAGGAAATTAACACATCGGCTTCTCTCTTGTATAGGATTATTATTATAGGCTCAAAGGAACACCATGCTGTAGTTTATAAGGAAGACGAAGGAAGGAAGGAAGGAAGGAAGGAAGGAAGGAAGGAAGGAAGGGAGGGAGGGAGGGAGGGAGGGAGGGAGGGAGGGAGGGAGGGAGGAAGGAAGGAAAGACGGAAGGGAGGGAGGAAGGAAGGAAGGAGGGAGGGAAGGGAGGGAGGAAGGGAGGGAGGAAGGAGGGAAGGAAGGAAGGAAGTGAGGAGGGAAGGAAGAAGGAGAGAGAAGGAAGGAAGGAGAAAGTGAGAGGGAAGGAGAGAGGAAGGGAGGGGACCGGAAGGGAGGAAGAAACAAGCAAACTAACACAACTCTTTCTTGCACTTATATTTTAAGAGGATTATGTGAAATACTTAATTTCGCCCAATTTTTCCTATACATGTCCTATGTGATAGTTAATTCTGTTGGTAATGAGACGTAAAAACAAAGAACAGCAGCAGAAGGGTTTCCTGAAGCAGTTGATGGAGCTTCTCCTTTCTCTCTGCACCTGCTTAGTTCAGCTTTTCTAAGCACAAGTCTATTTGTTACGTAACTGGATAATGACTTAAATTGAATGAGTTAACAATTTCACACCTTCTAAGCATAAGGTGAATACTAAGTAAAATCACCAGTCTAATATCCTCACGCAGGTCACTTGTATTACCTATAACAGAACAATGAGATAAACTTGCACTTTCATATTCAAATACTTGATTACTTGCACTAATGAAGGGGATAAGCAGCAAAGATAATCGGAGGCAGTGTTCTTAAGGCTGAGCTATGGAATATGTTTTGTATTCTCATTCCTACAGTCTAGGAATCCACACACAATTAAATAATAGATGCGTTACAGTATTCAAAACAAATACCTAAAGCTCTATCTACCATCATATACCTATGCCTAAGATTTTTTATAATATATACCTTGTTGTGACTGAATCCTATAGGATTTCACATCTACCATTTATTGGGCCAACCCAGGACTGGAGAGCGGTCATCTCCTCACTAGATGTCCATTGCTTAATCCCTGGGGGTGTCAGTCAGTTGATTCCCGAGCATCAGTTGCAGATTTGGGCTAAATGCAGGAAGGTCATAACATCAGGAGACTAAAATGTCTTCCATCAATTTAATAACACCTGTTATCCTAAAGATGTGAAAGTTGTCAGAATTAAAACGGAGTCACTAATGCTTAAAAACAAAACAAAACTGAAAAGTACCACCGTGGAAGACTACGTAGAGTGGATTCTAGCGCTTGTATGCCCAATAGCAAAAACTATCACAAAAGGCTTCAAAAAGGCCGCGGCAACTTTACACAAAAAATACTTCTGAAAGGACACTGTTCAGCAACTGCCTGTCCAAACTTGAATGGCATCACCCTGGTAACTGAGCTTTATAGTCAAAGAAAATTATCTCACGACAATTAGACAATCTCCTGTTTCCTTTAAAGACCTTTGTCTTCCTGTAGCTCCATAAACATACCAATACTTTACTATGGCACACATATTTCCTTTATAATCCCCTACTCATGAATTAGTAACTTTTTCTTTTATAGAGCCTCTCTCCGTTTGTTGTTCAGGTTGACACAGACTAGTTAAGGCTGGACGATAATGGAAGTTACTCCTTCTTGGGAGTAAGGTGCATAATTGGTAAGTTACAGTGGAAATAGGAACAGGAAATCTGAAAATCTTTGTTCTAACAAACAATATTTAATTTTAGAACAGATCTTAAATCCCAGCCCTAATCTTCCCTAAAGGGTAAAGCACGCATCCCGCTTTATCAACGTCTTCTTGGATTCTGTGAAGGGATTCAACTTGCAATTGACAAAAAGGACAAAATTTTCCATGGCCACTGTCTATTTAACATATTCCCAGTCAAGTGGTAAACCAAATATTAAAATTTTTGATTTTATTTTTGTGTTTTTAGATAATTCACATTCATTGAGTGACCTAGGTGCCAATTTTCAGAAACATAAACATGTGTAAGACAGAGACGCTAGTCCCATAGCACCTCCTATCTAGAATAGGACATAATGACCATTCGAGAGAGAATATTTTGCATGCAAGGGTACTCCGAAAGGGACAAACTACACCTATGTGAAAGTGCTGTGAAAGAAGGGCTTTAATGATAATTCTGGAAAAAGATGTAGGAAATAGCTGTGTGTAGATGAAGAGAACAATTTAATTTGAGGGCATAATTTTGGAAAGAGTGATGAAACAAAAAAAAAATCAGTGAATAATGAGTCATTTAGACTGGCTAAAGAATAATAGAAAATACTAGCATTATATAATATAGCAATATCTTAAATTCTCATAGATGATTTAATGTCATACCAAATTAAATAGGTATTATTATCTCCCATTTATAGTTGAGAAAGTTGAATAAAATGTGAAAGATTTAAGTGCTCTATTATTCCAGTAAGCAAGAAGCAGATACCAAGATGGGGTTACACATGTCAGAGACTTTTTAGGGGAAATACATAAGATAGTTAAAGAGATGAAAGCCACCAGAGGGGAACTGTCATTTTTGAGGTAGGACTGGCCCTGGGTTAAGGGCAGAGGACAAACAGGAAGGCATGTTAAAGGAGTGCAGTTCCAACAGGCCTTTAGCACAGGCATCTGGTGGTCTTTAATTTGGAATCACCATCAGAGGAGTCTGTATCTTCATCAGTGGACTTGCCTTTAATATCCCTGCCATGCCCAGTCCTTGGGTAGGAGTAGCCAAAGGGAAATGAGGTCTGGACACCACCCACCGAGATGCATATCTACAGAACAACAGCTGGGGCCTTGGTCAATTAGTTCTTTCAAGATCTGACAGGACTGTTCCCATGTCTGCCACTGTACAGAGCCATAAGTTATCAAACCAGCTTTTGCACCAAGCTCATGCAATGCAATCCTTTTTATCCTTTCATTTGGCTTTACTTTCACCTATATGTGATTGCTTATTATTATAATACCCTAACAAATTAACAAAATACTTTAAAATGAAAGACAAAAAGCATCAGGCATACATTTTTCCTCATGAACTAAACTAAACCCTTCAATGATAATAATAATTTTGGCTTCCAAATATTATGTCGCTATCAATGTAGTCATGATAAAATATTGATTTGCTCCCTTTATATTTTCAAATGGTAATAAAATTTAAGATTTCAAAGGTATCCAGAGCTCATTTAGTCCAACTCACTCATATTAGAGATGAACTAATTCAGGCCATGAGAAATTTCATACCTTGATCTGTGTCAATTAAAGAATTAGTGACAATTGGGTTTGAGTGCAGATGTGCTGACTTCTGTTTATCACCATTTGCCGTTACTTTTTTCTCCTTTTATTTGACTTTACTTTTCCCTATATGTGGTTGCTTATAATACCCTTACAAATTTACTGTGTTCTCCATAGCTGAATACCTCCCTATGTCGACCACCTCCTTAATTTGACCTAATTTTCATAGACTGGACAGGCATCAGATGTACATACTAGTGGAGTTGGCCTAGTTCCTTATGTTGACCAGTTTGTTAGAGTCCCTTGGGGGTCCACTTACAGAGAGGTTCTATTGAGTTTGTCCTGGCTTGCTTACATTTGCATAAAAACTGATAAGCATAGGGCGGCTCCTGTGGCTCAAAAGAGTAAGGTGGCGCTGGCCCCATATACCAGAGGTGATGGGTTCAAACCTAGTCCTGGCCAAAAAAAAAACAAAAAACAAAAACTGATAAGCATAAAGTATAACTTACATAGCACTCTTTATTGTTCAAAGCGTTTTCCCTAAGATTAGCTCATTTGGTTTTATTTGTTTTTTGATTTGGTTATTGTTTATTTCTCTATTAAATCAACATTTTACAAGAAATTAAATTGAGTGAAAAGAGTTTGAAATATTGGCAATTGGATTTATTTAGTTTTACATTTGGTGGCCAATTTGACTAATAAGGAAATACATATATTTTCTGAATTAGGTGGCAACCATATCAGCAGAGTAAATGCTGGGAAGGTGGCGATTGCCAGCAGCATTTTTCCTCCTGATTTCTATCCTGTTTCAGAGGGTAGTCTTAAAAGAGCAATGGCATAGGCCACGGCATGAAATTTCTGTGATTCAACCATCTTGGACCTACAAAACTGGCAATGTAATGGAGTTCAACGTAAAACATTCCTGTCTTGAACATTTGGAACACTGAAACATTTGGAGAAAAGTAATTTTTCAGTTCTTAAATTCACGGAACATCAAGATGACAGCAGTCTATAGAGGTTTCCTCACGCCGTTCTTACTGCAGGCATGAATTCTCCCTCAACATCTCAGGCAGTTTTATTCATCCTGCTTTAAGACATCTAACAATGACAAAGTGTTTTAATTTAAGACAGCTTCAATTTTCAGGGAATTCTATCCATCTCTATTTAATTTCTAAGTAATTTACTCCTTGATTTTAGTTCTTTCTTCTGCCTTACAGACTCAGTTTAGAGGTATATCCACAGGACAATCTGTTCCATATTTTAAAAACAACCATGTTTTTCCTACCCTCCCCTTTGAACCCTGATCATTTCTTCTTAGGTGTTATTTGCGTTCTCTCATCAAACTGGTCATTGCCTTCTAATTGTGTCCCAGTTTATTGGTGTCTCTATCAAAATACAGGTTCAATGATTAAACAGTACATTCAAGATATGATTTCACTTTGGAAGATTATTATTCCTATTATGGAAATAGGAATAGTTCCTAGTATGGAAATTATGACTATTATTTTCCTTAGTATGGCTAATGTGACAAATAACTACTATCTTCAGATTACAAACACATGCCTAAATGTTCAATCTGCTTCCATGGATCTGAACTCTATGTGTGACATTACAGAGACAAATAGAAAGAAGATTGAGTGTTTCACTTTCTATCTAAATGTGTTGGCACTGACAGACGATGTCACATTTGGACAGTGCTATAGAATGCTGAGTATATCGGTCTTTGTCTGTATCCCGAGGAAACATGTCACCAAATTTCTCCCCCACTAATTATATTACTTTGGAGACCACATCATGAATGTCATCCTCAAAATTGGAACTAATTGGTATTTTCTCCATTGAAATCTTAGGAACTAAAAAAGACCTAGAGATTGCCTGAGGCTCAGAGACAATATCTTTTAAAAACACTATTATTTTGTGGGAAAATCTAGGTGGATATCTAGTGTATTACAGAGTATAGGAAACATAAGCATATATTAAAAATCAAAATTAAATAATTTTCATTTGATCCATCTGCTTTATAACTGCTACTATTTAAGGCTGATGATCTTATATGCCTAGTTATTCAAAACTCCATGAAGCTTAAGGTAAATTTCAGGGAATTCATGTGCCTCGAATGGTATGCCATTCTATTACTATAATATCAAGTCTCCCCCTCCATTACAATCCCAGCTACTAAAATGTTCTAGGCAATTATGTTCTAACTGTCAAGTGAGTAATGTTTTTCAAATCGAAAATAGTTTCTTTATAGAGGTGAGATGGTGAAACAGTAGTTGTTTTGGTATCATGCAGGTTATAAGAATATTTTTTAAAAATCAATATCAAGGTCACTATGCAGCATATAACCAATTTTATTCACTTTTTGGACTAATGACTACAATTTTCTTTCACAGTAGCATAACAGGGAAATGTAGTTGCTTTTAAGGCTTATTCACTGTATTAGCTTTCTTTGAAATATATGTTGAAAGAAGATACTAGGGTTTTCATATAAAAAATAATGTATATTTAGGTAGAGTTGATGGCTACTTTTAAAGTGACAGTTACCTAAAATTACTGTTGGTAGCACTGTGACCGAGCAAATGTAGTTCTGTTTGGAATTGAACAGTTTTGAAGTGAAGATTTTAGGTTATGACAAGGTCGCTGTATTTTTGTAGTCTATTTCCTAGGGCATTACATTTAGTAGTGGCTGGGTTTCTCAAGTCATTACATTTTGCTGAAAAAAATTTAAAAACACAAAACAAAGTTAAATAAAATTCTCTCTGATCTCCGATTAGACAAGACTGTTTCTACTGATATAAATAAATACATTCATTGTTTATCTTTGGAGGGTTAGGCAATACTATTCCTTTGTGTATTCCCTATGTCACGTTATTCTATTTACTGGTAACTCAATCCACTGCTATTATACCTCCTAAACATCATATGTTCTTCTTTTCCAAATTGCTGTTGTAATAAGTCTTTAGGTATTTTATAAAATAATCTTGTATGTTACACAATCATCTCAATGATATTCAACTCAGGTGGCACCTGTGGCTCAAAGGAGTAAGGTGCCGGCCACATGTGCCAGAGGTGGTGGGTTCAAACCCAGCCCCGTCCAAAAAAAAAAAAAAAAAAAACATAAAAAAGAGATATTCAAGTCAATCATGGCTTTTAGACTTAAAAGTACCGAAGTTTCAACTAGGAGGTAAGATAAACTGGGCTGCCTAGGCAGTCAGTCAGGAAAACTGGTTTATAATACTTTGTTATTAGTAGTAATTAAGATATCTATGATTTGGAAAACTGCCATCACCACATAATGCACACAATTTTTGTACAACATACCTAGCTCATTATATATACCGTACTTCTCTATGACCTATTTCTTGTGACATTTCAAAGGGCTATCTGGAGTATTCAGAGGGTGATGTAGTGCCATAATTTAAATACTAGGTTGATGACAGGAGAGTCACCTGCATCAGAAATGTTGCATCATTACGGCTTGGTCCCTTGCTTGTGGCATCTTAAATCTTCTAAACATTTAAACAACTAAAGAGTTTGGGATTTTTTGAAATCTTTAAGTTATGTCTGTATTATTCTAATGGCAAATTTGGCTAAGCCTAGAATATTACTCACTTCCAAGTGATCTTTCTCTCTTTTTTTTTGTCCAGGGCCTGGTTAGAACCCGCCAACTCCAGTATAGGAGGCCGACGCCCTAGTCCTTGAGGCACAGATGCTGCCCCCAAGTCATCGCTTATCTGCATCAAACTAGCGCACAATTTCCACTTCAATAATTATTTTTGAAAAGAATACATGACATTTTGTATACTTTATTACTTCATTTCATAAACTAATTGTTACAAAATTATTATGACCACCGAATGACCAAAATCATGAGAGAAGTAATTGATTGCAAAAAGCATTTTGCTGTCATGAAAACAATTTTAAATGTTTGATTTATGCATACACAGCTAACCATCTTATTTCCAAAGATAAAATGAGGTTCTTTAAGGAATGAAAAAATTAATTATCACTTAAAAATCATATAAAAGATTAGCCTGTGTAACTTACCACTAATTTAAATACAATCATCTGAAAATGGATTAACATTCTGCTTATTAAGTTTATATAATTTATTTTCAATGTCCAGTGATATTGTTATAATAATGAAACTTCATTTCTTATTTTTCTGAAAACTGAGAAGGAGGCAGTGTGCTATAATTCACAGCATTAAGTTTATAGCGACCTAGAAAACAAACACTAAATAGCCACAAATGATCTCCCAAATATCTATGATATTTTTGTTTGATGATGTTTCAATAATTACTATCAAATCATGTTGGTATTAAACATTATAATTTTTCAAGGAGGAATGATTATTTCTACATGTGAGAAATTTCTCACAAATTTAATATGGGAATGTAGGTAAATTGGTATGAATAATTCCTAAAACATTTCACTTTCAATTACAAGTTATGATAAAATTGTGTTAGGCTATAGTTAGATGGTCCTTGGTGTGTGGGTGGATTGCGGTGTGCTCATAGGCTAAAGTGCTCATTTCTTTGATCTCTTATTGTGTTTCACATGACTCTATTAACCACTGATGAGTTTTCTAGCACTTTTCTACCTTAATTTTAATTCTATTCCTACATTTGTAAAATTTTCTATGCTTATTTTAAAGCTTTTTCAAATAGGCATAGTATATGCTTAGTATTTGCTTATTTGAAAATAAGTCTAAAATAAAGATATAGGTAAAGGAGCACTGTTTTGTATAAGCTATTTTGAAAAATATTCTCTAGGCATTCTGAAATTTAATGAATAACTTAATATTTTCTAAACATATACATTAGTCTCACAGGAATTGAGAAGCAAGAATCCAATGTACTCTGTTCTAATATGAAGCCAGTAGATGATCTAATACACACCCACATAAGAGGGAAAACTCAAACCAGTTCAAGGTGTGAGTGGGGGAATGAGGGAACAGGAGAGGGGAGGACAGAGGGGGATGCGGGTTAGGTGTGTGGTACATCTCTTGGGGGTAGGATACAATTATAAAAGGGACTTACGTAACAAATGTAAACAATGTAACCCAATTCTTTGAACCCTCAATGAACCTCAAACAATCAATATAAACATAAATAAATAAATAAACATGTTAATTATCACACCTGTTCAGTAGCAAATCTGAATATCACACAATACAACAATACATTATTCTAAGAAATAATGTCTTTCCTTTTAATTAAATTATATTATTGCTACTAGGGAGAGAATTACATAATGTAAGGAACAGAAATATTAATACCAATTTTAGAATAAATTTTCTAATTTTAATAACTTTTACCATTATTTTATCATCTTCTCATATTATTTCCCTCTCATATAGAGAGTATATTAATTATTGTTGGTCATCCCATTTCAGATTCTCTCTGCATTATATATTGTACAAATAGTTAAAATTCTACAAATAATTACCGATACAATCTTTATGGCAGTATCAATTCAATCAGTCTTTTTAGAAAAACATATTTGTATAATTCCCTTTACATATTCCTATGATCAAGATGTTGACTGAGTTAAGAACTAGGGCAATTATATATTTATGTAACATTGATGAAGTTAACTGATATTTGATAGGCATTTGTCAGTCTGAAAAACTAGATTTATTGTACTAAAGGATTTTACTTTGAACAGCATTTTATCTATAATCTCTAACTTTGGTGGGAAAATATAATCACTTATTAAAAACTAATTACAAACAGGCAGTTCTCAAATTATGTATGAGTACCTTAAATTTTATCTGAAGATAGGAAGTTGAATTAAATTACTTTAAAAACATTAATAAGCTATGCCTCTAAAAATTATTTATAACTATATTCTTTATAATTTTAGGAAATAGTTGTCCATTAAAACATTATTACAGAAAGGTAGGTATGATTCCCGAAGCAGCTTATCTGATTCCACTGTTGTCTCTAAAATCTAGAAGCCGACCAACAGATGTTGCATAATTTTATGAAAAATAACTTGTAGAGTTCTACTTTAAGATGTCAGGTCAGATGTGGAAGATAACCTCTCCTTTCTTATTACTAATTAAAAACAAATTATGTAGTATTATCAACCAACTATTGTTCCTAATTGTTCTCGCTCCTTTAGTAAGGCCATGTCCACAGAGGCACTATTCAATGATTTTCTGAAAAGCTTATGCAAGTAAATAGGTATAGGAAGGAAAAAATATGATCATTTCTGTTTCTGAAGGTTCATAACCAAAATGCCCCTATGCAATGGAATATAAATTGAAAATAGGCTCCCATAGTTCTATATTTCCACTTTTTTCTTTTGTCCCCCCCATATTTTAGTAAGAAAGGTAGATTCTCTTTATTTCTCATCTGTCTAGTAAAAGGGATGAAACACAAATTCATCCTAAAAATATCAGATATTTTCTTTTTAATACATTTTCACACTTTTAATTTTGTAGGTCAAGGAAATGTAGTAACTTTAATGTATGTGAACTGAGCAGGGAATCTGGCAATGTTTCTTGTGTAATCTTGCATTCTTGCAGCCACCCTGCATGCAAATAAAGGAATAGAGCCACGCATGAGCAAAACTGAGCATATTGAAAGGGTTAATGCAAAAGTGTAACTAAAAAAACAGAACCACTGTCAAATATAGAAGTGGCTAAAAGATTTCCGAAAATATTTTCCTTTAACACACGTATTCATTAGTAATCAATTAAGTCGCTTTTAATTTATTAGTGAATAAGAAAAAAAGCTATTTTTATGGTGGAAATAATTATCCAAAAGCCAAGAGACCAAATTCTGAGTACACAAAACTCAAGAGAATAAAATAGTCATCAACGTAAACCGCAATGAAGTAAGCGACTGGTGCCTTTTAGGATTTCAATAACACCAAAGTCTTCAATTTTTAAAAAATTTCTAAAATAGCATTTTATAAAAGCTAGACTTTTCCCAGCTGATATTGCCCTTTAATTTCTGTTTTTTCTTCCAGATTCCCATAACCTTTGGAGGCAAGTAATGGTGAAAAATTTATTATAATCCTCACAGCAACTGTGATGTGCTATTGCTATGTCAGAGTCATTTATCTTCTTTCTGACATTTTGAGTTTTATCTTCCATAATCATGTCAATTACACTTTTCAGGCAGAATTTTGTATAATAACACTAGGAAGTGCCTACCCGTGATCTTCGCAAAGATTTTGGACAATCCAGAGTTTGTACGGTTCTATCCTAAGTTGCTGGTTCACTTTCAGACTAATGGAAATTGATGGTAGTGTGCTGCATGTTTCAAGGGACCTTTTCTTTCTTTCTTTTTCTTTTTCTATAGATGCTTGAAGAATCCCAATCTGTGAATTTAGCCATAGTAATAAATGCATTTATAATTATAGACTTTTTATTTACAAACTATTAGATAAAATGTCAGTAAGAGATAAGGGGAGGTACTAGTTAATATCAATGTACTTTAAAATTATTTCATTACTTCTTTCCACATAAATTTGGGACACAGCCTTTCCAGAGATATTTAGGAACCTAAATAAAAACTCTTAAACTTCTAGAGAACGTGAAGTTATTTTTTTTTGATCTTGGGAAACCAACTTAACCTTTCACGACTTCAGTTACTTTATCTGTAAAATTGATAAAATAACTTCCCTTGCGGGACTTTTACTGGGAAAAGTACAAGTACAGAAAGCGCTTAGCACACTGCCTACTTGAGGGCCTTGATAAATGATTTCTTCCTTTCCCAAATCTTAACCAATATATTTAGGATGCTATGTACTTGAGAAGCCTGAAATTGTGAACATTAAATATCTTTTTGAAGAACAAGAACTCATGAATAGTATACTAATATTTAGCTCAGTTTGTGGTATTTTGGAGGGAAAAAAATCAAAGCATCTTTATTTTCTTTAAGCCTAATCATGTAAAAAGAGCTCTCTGTTCAAGCATACAGTTTGGAAAATGAAAGACTTCCATTTCTTGTCTGTGTTTACAACTTTCAGAAAGCTTAATCTATTTAATATGTTCAAGACCCGAAAGATTATTTTAAAATTCATGATATAAATATGTAGCACAGGCTTAGGAGGTGTTAGGATGAATACCAGACAGTGTTCTCTCTGATTGGGAACATCATTTCCTATCTGGAGTGACATCAGGTGACACCCGTGAATGTTATTTTTAAATCATTGGATATGCTTGTTGATCCAACTGCACCAGCACCTGGTGAAATACGCAGCTGAGGGGACTTGGCAATTTCAAAATAAGCGAATCAGAGATTATTTTTAATTTCAATTTCAAATGCTATAATCACCTGTATTTAATATTAGCCGTATTTAGACAAGCTGCCTGTCTCCCCTTAAATGTATCCTCTTTACCTCTGTCATTCTGCAAGTCAACATTTTAACTGCTTTCTTTCAATATGTAGATTTATCTTTTCCCATGGCTGAGTTGTCATTAAAACTGTCACAAACTAATTATTTATGTATACTTATTTATTATTTAACAAGCAAAATCTTCACCTCCACTGTCTGCCTTTATCCCAGGTCACCTTGTAAGCAAAACTTTGCATTATTTTTCAATTCGCGGTTGGTTTCCGATCCATCTGGGAATATATTCAAGCTGTTCTACTTTTCCTCACAGCAAGTCTTATCTAGCTAAGTCATACACCTTTCAGTATTGCTATCCTTTTGTGATAGTAATACCATTGTACTTTTTATTAAAATATTTCTAGGAACATAACCTAAAAGGGTTTTATAACAAAGCATCCCTAAAATCACAAAATTAAAATTGTGTTTTGTGAGATTCATGAATTGACCTACTGCCTGTAAAATTTGGGTCATATAAATAAGAAAAACCCAAAACTCAAGCCCATCAATAATGTAAACAGTGCAAGGCAAATTACTTTTTTGAGATGCGAATATTTAGTGCCTCTGGGTTACATCTGCATCATCAGACAGTGCTGGATACGTGGCAAGGCACTACGTACGTGTTGGGCATTTGTCAGGGAGGCAAAGATTAAAACTATCCGTCTTTTCCTGGGGACCTATGGGCCACTATAGGACTTGTCTGGGTTTTTAACTGCAATATCGGTTTAATGATTATTTTTATTTTTATTACACTAGAAAGACAGTAAACAAAGGAGAGCGTATTCTTAAGCCCTGAATTGAAAAAAAGAAAACATTCTTTTCATTTTATTAACCTGTCAAGCATAGCTTGTAACAACACAGTAAACCAAATGTTTGCCTAATTGAATTAGATTCAAATTAAAGGTATGCCAACTGGTTTTCTTATTTTAAAGAGATTCTCTCTGTAATTCATATCCTTAAATGCACTTACATGTCCATTTCTTTTTCGCCCACTACATATCATATTTATTATTCTTTTTCAGTCTGGCCATTACACCAATAGATAACAATACTTTAGCCAAGGAGATTTGAGTGTAGTTTATAATTTTGAATTCAGTAAAATTGACGGCTACTGAAAATATAGTAGCGAAGTTTCTGATTTTCCCAGAAGAAAGATTATACCATGGTGGTTAATAGAAATAAAACAGAAAGACGTAGGAAGAATTTCAAGACATCATACATGTCAATTCAAAATAAACTATTATTATATGCATGAATGAATATTGTATATATATATTTTTCAAAGTACTGATTTTGCCTAGTAGACCTCTCTTCTTTGTGTCTTTGCTTGATAGTCTTAAATATAATTTTCTTAGAGGAGTCCAAGACTCCAAAACATTTCAATATTATGATTGTAAAGTTTATTAAAAATATTTTGAATAGAAATTCTTTGTCTTTCTTAGTAATTTAATATTTTTGTGATTTTAATACTTCACCCATTACTATAACTTAAAAGTATGTAAAGGTCTTTTTTTTTTATCAAAGCAGATATAAAATAGATGAGATTAAACTGAGAGTTTAAAACTAGAATTGAAAGACAATGAAAAAAAGCTTAACATTTTAGACAATTTTAACTAACTTATTATAACAGGCTGAAAATAGCCCCTTAAATCAGTTCATAAGATGACCCAAATTCTGCTGCTGCCATTGATTGTATGATTTGACAAGATTTCACTTATAATGAGATCATTCACTCCATGGATCAAATATTACCATGTCTGTTTTGACATATGAGGAAAGTGAAGTTAATAAAAAGTAAGTAGTATTAACTATAATAACAAAACAAAACAAAACAAATATGGACCAAAGGTATATGCCAGAACTGAAAAAGTTTACTTGACTTGACATCCAGAACTCTTTTGATTATTTACACCACGCTGAGACAACCGCAGGTTATTTTATTTTCCTGCTATTCATGAAGAGTTGTGCTGTGTGATATTGCTATTCTTTGTTTGCTTCTTTTTTAGATTTTTAAGATTTGAGCTATTTCTTAGAGTAAATTACACATTATGAAGCTGAAAGATGATAAGAGACATAAAAGAGCTATGTAAAGGTGTTAAAGGAATATCCCAGACTCAGTCATCAGAAGGTTATGCTACTTAGCGCCACATTAAATACTTCTGTTATGTGATGTCCAGATTTATATCTTCTCCTTTTCCTTAGGAAGGCATTACAAATAAATTGAAATAGAAAAAAAGCATTTTCATAGTATCTTGTTAGAATCTAGCTTTTTAATAATTAATCTAGGATATATTCCATAAATATTACACTAAAAATTCACTGCTTTTTGTTTTCTTTGTAAAATGTAAACATAATTTGATTTCTCATCCAAAAATGACATTTTATTTTAATATCTCTTTATGTAATTTAATACTTCTATATCTAAATGGAAAATTTTAGTGTAGTTTCCACACAGTCATAACTCCTAGAGAAAAATGCAACACAACAGATTTATATTATACATAAACTTCTAAGAAACTTGAGAGGAATGTTTATTAATGGGTCTGGGTGAAAACTGTACTTCAAAATTTGAAGATTTATGTATTTTAAACAGATTCTCATGAAGTATGTTTCGAATAGAGAATCTAAGTAATAAATATAATTATTTTACCTGTAAAAGTAATTTCCTCAGGGAAAATTTAGTGAGCCACCTATTCATTTATATAAATTTTTATTTTATTTTCATAAGTTGTTTTCTGTTATTTGCTCTAAACTTGCTCCTGTTTTGTTTTTTCTAGATTAAATGCTTCTGAATTTTTTTTTCCCAAAGCAAAGATCTCAGTACAAACTCTTTTATGATACCTCCTAATTAAGTTTGGTTGCTCTCTCCAAAGATCAGGATGAGATTGTATATGTTGATATTTAATCAAAATTACTAGCACAATATTGAGTACAGGTGTTTAACGAGTGTATTAAGTTCTCTATATTCATTCAATTCGGTGCTACAGTATTCTTTGAGCATTACACTAGATGCTATGGGGATTTAAAAATTGTTTTAGTCTAGCAGGAACCAGAGAGTTAAAACAATATTATGTCTTAATGCATGAAATTCTTGAGACGATATCATGTGAATCAATAATAGTGAGGAAGAAGTAATTAATCTTTCTGGAGATAAGAGAAAGCTTCATGGAGATGAAACTTCAGTAAGGTTCAAATATGGGCTCACTGGTAAAAATACAGAAGGAAATTCTAAAGCAATTTGATATTTCTATAGTGTAAACTATAAATGATGGAATGACAAAGTGTATATTATGAATTAACAAGGAGTTAAGTAAAGATTTTCTCTCTAAATGACCTGCCATTCTTCCTCTCCTCAGACCTCGTTATTGTCCAAGACATAACAATATCACTATTTGGCAAATTAGCAAACCTATGATTGTCTCTAAGTGTTCAAATGAAAGGAAGAATTACAAGTTTCTCACTTTACATCAGAACCTGGAAAGGCATGTCAAAATCTGAAATAGGCTGAAAGCTAGGCCACTTGTTCCAACCAGTTAACTAATTTGTGAATGTAAAGGAAATACATTGCAAGAAATTAAAATGTTTACTCTTTGTGAACACACAATGTTAAGAGGCCAAAACAACCTTGCTGATATGAAGAAAGTTTGAGTGAGCCACAGCATTCCTTTATGCCAAAGCATAGTATAGATGAAGATCTCAGTTCTATTCAATTCTATGAAGACTAAAAGATATGAGGTTGCTGTAGCAGTTTGAAGGTAGCAGAGGTTGGTTCATGAGATTTAAGGAAATAAGCCATCCCTATAATATGAAAATATAAAGTGAAGTGACAAGTGCTGATGGAGAATCTGCAGCAAGCCATCCAGGAGATCTAGCAAAGATCATTGACAAATGACCCTAAACTAAACAGCAGCCTTCTTTTAGAAGGAGGTATCATCACAGACCTTAATAGAAAAAAAGAAGTCAATGTCTGGCTTCAAAATTCCAAAACAAAGACTGACTCTTTCCTTAGTAGCTAATGCAGGTAGTAACTTGAAGTGGAAGTCAATGCTCATTGACCATTCTCAAAATCGTAGGCCCCATAAGAATTATGCTGAATCTACTCTGCCTGTGCTCTGTAAGTGGAATGACAAAGCCTGAATGACAGCTCATCTGTAAACAGTATAATTTACAGAATATTTTAAGGCCACAATTAAGACCTTCTGTTTATTAAAAAAAAAAAGTATTCTATCAAAATATTACTGTTCATTGACAATGCACCTAAGTTACCAGAGAGCTCTCCCAGAGGTGAATAATGAGATTAACATTTTCTTGTACCTGCTAACTCAACATCTGTTCTGCAGCCCATGGGTCAAGGAGTAATTTTGGTATTCAAGTTCAAAACTATTAAGAAACGAGTATAATTGTGATGGATGTGTTGCTTAGTTCAATATGTAAGCATTTCACATTGTATATCAAAGCAGTACACTGAACCCCATAAATGCCTCAGTGTATAAAATTATGATTTAGTAAATAATAATAAAAAGTTACAACAACAACAAAAGTGCATGTAAGGCTATTTCTACCGTAGATAGTTATTTCTCTGATTGATCTGGGAAATGTAAGTTGAAACCTTCCAGAAACGATTCACTACTCTACCTCATTAAAGACATTCGTGATTCATGGGAGAAGGTCAAAATCTCAAAATTAACAGGATTTTGGATACAGCATGGATGACTTTGAGGGGTCAAGGATTCAGTGGATGAAGTAACTGCAGATGTGATAGATATAGCCAGTAACTAGAATGATAAGTAGAGCCTAGACATGTGACTGAATTGCTATTGTATTATGAAGAAATTTTATGCATAAGGAGTTGCTCTTAAGCTTGAACAAAGAAAGTGATTTTTTAAAGATGAGATCTACTCCTGGTGAGGACACTGTGCGTATTGTTGAGATGATAACAAAAGACTTAGAATGTCATGTTCACATAGTTGATAAAGCAGAGGCAGGGTTAGAGTGGGCTGACTTCCATTCTGAGAGACATTCTACTATGACTAAATGCTGTCAAACTGCATCACACCCTGCAGAGAAACCACTCACAACAAGGTCAACTAGTGCAGAAAACTTCATTGTTGTCTTATTTTAAGAAATTGCTATAGCTACCCAACATCCAAAAACTACCACCCTGGTAAGTCAGTAGCCATTAACATTGAAGCAAAACCTTTCATGAGCAAAATGATTATGATTTGCTAAAAGCTCAGATGACCATTAGCATTTTTAGCAATAACATACAAGGCAGGTATATTGTTCTTTCAGACATAATGTCATTGTATACTTAATAGACTACAGTATATAGTGTAAATAGAATTTTTATACGCACTAGGAAACCAAAACATTTGTGTGAAAAAGCTTCATTGCAATGTTCATTAATTGCAGTGTTCTGCAACTGAACCAGCTATATAAACAAGGTACGCCTGCAGCTCAACTTTTGTTGTATTATGGTGTTATGAGAGAAAAACGTATAAAATTTAGTTAAATATTTTGTAGAGTCAGTTATTCAAAATTATTTTTGTAAATCCCTCAGTAATATAAAGAAATAGGATGGTGTTTTTAATAGTTAATGTGAATAAATACATATATATAACTTATCACAGGGAAATTTATAAGACAAATCCTATTGAATCATTTTTATGTAAGATGTTAGATCACATACATTCATATTAAGATGATGAAGATGGTTAACAATAATGTATAATTTATGTAAGATACGTAGATTCAAATTAGACATAAGTTGAAAGAAATGAGATATGCTCTACCTAAGAAATGTTGCTATAGGAACTTGAATTAATCAGAAACTCTGCAAAGTTTTCATATTGTATATGTTCTGGAACCTTTAAAGTATCTACATTGCCCGCGGAGTATGTGTTTGTAAAATCTAGTATGGGAATTTGCTCCCCACTAAATACTGGTCCTCTTTGGTTCTCCAGGTTTCTCATTTCCCTGCCCCATTAATCTACATATTTGGCCTATTATCTCAGTTCTGCCAACTATTACTGGTGTATCTCATTATATAGCGTCAGCGTCACTAATTATCCCTCCTACAAAGCCCATCATGATTGCCCTGTTCCTATACTTGGTCCATATGAGTTGCACATCCTGTCCTTGCTTCCAAACATTTTTCACTGAATCAACTTTTTCTCCCCTCCAAATTGTGACCTTTGCATCCTGAGTCATCAGTATCTGATAAATGTTAAATGTTTAAGATGCTCACCAACTAAGTGGAAATGTTTTCAGCAACAGTCACATTGAACAAAGGAAGTCAAAGGAAAACACAGTTTTGTATATCAATTATTATCAGTATTGTCCCTTTCATAAGCATAATTTAATGTACTTTTGTTAAAAATTTATCAAGAAGATTTTATTAAGTTCTTTTTTATATGTGAGAAACTTCAATTTCCAAGAAGTTGGAAACATGTTTAAGATTGTAGGTCTTAAGTGAATCCAAATGAAGAAGATTAATCTTTACACTGCTTTGAATTAATCCTAGAAACAGAACCTAGGATCTATAAACGAATGCTTCTAGATACGATATCAATTACATGCATGTATTTCTTTAGAGTTTACTAAGCACTGACTTATGCGTTATGTAGTATTACCATCATAAGACACCTATGTGGTTCAATAGGCCATAAGTAAAGTTTTCAAGAAACATCTGAAGGATCGCTTCCATAAAATTTCACTGACTTTTTCTATAATTAGTCATTTCTTCTTCTAAAGTACAATTTCAATATGTTTATATCTCTAACATGGATTCTCTAGGATTAGTTACAATTATCTCAATACATGGTTTTCCCCATCTTATTATAGGCTTGATGTTAGGAATCTCATGTACCTTCTTTCATTTTATCCAAGCAATTAAATCTGTGTATTGCTACCTAATATATTAATCAGCAATCAGAAAACACATTATGGTCCAATTCTTCCATTATATATCCCAGAGATTTGTAAATTCAATGCACTTGTATTCAAGAAACATTACCATGATATGGAAAATGCTAAATTGTGAGGGAGACATAAGGATGAAAAATTGTATTTACTCCTCAAAGTCTGTAAACTTTATAAGTCTAATAAAAATTAACTTTTAAAAATTTAATGAAAATTGTGTTCTATGTTCTTGTTTGTCAGCTTTTGACTATCCTTTTTTTCTGCTTCTTTGAGGACTCTTTTTCCCATCACCCTGTATCCTATAGAATTAATTTTAATACTGAAGACACTTTCTGCTCCTTCTACCTCCCACTTCGATAATCCATTATGAGAAAATCGTGGAAATGATAACTTAAACATATTATAATACGAATATAAATAGCTATTATAACCACCTCGTGAAGATCATGAGATATTTTATGCACCTTAAGCTGCATATTAAAAAGTCATAAAATAAAATAAATGTAGTTTGATAGTAATAAATGTACAATAACATGAATCATCAGTCATAAGAAAACAATGTATTATATAATGGATCAGTAAAAATCTAATAGCAGTTAAACCTATAAATAATTGGGCTTCCTGGAGTGGAGGAAGGTTAATCACATAGAAATTGAAGAAGAGTAAAGACAATAGTCAATGGACATATGGAAAAATATAAGAATTTGTTTCAAAGCAGTCAATAATAATAAAAGTAAAGATAAGTTTAAAGGGGAACATTCTATTATTATTTGGTATTCTACAAGTCCCTTTCATTAAACCTGGCCTGAACCTCAAAAAGATAATAAAAATATATATATAAATAAATCAACAAATTATTGTTTAAAGAAAAGAAAACCACAAAATCATCTGTGAAAATTAAATGACTCTCTTGTAGTTATATAAAGTTAGCCAAAATATTTTGCCAATATGATTAATGCCTCAAGTAGGGTATAATATTTATAGATGAGAATTATTGAAATAACCCCCCCCCAAAAAAAATGCTGCTTACATTATGAATAGCACGTAAGAAAGATAAATTAGGCTGTATACAAGGACAGAAAAAGTATATATGAACATTCAAGAGCAAATAATCAAAATAAATTAAAATAAATAAATAGCATGTCTACCCTACAACATATAGCAAAGGACATTCTAATATTGCTAACATTTTATCCCAATAATTACTTTGAAAATCTGAATATTATTATGTTGAAGGAATTGTGCATATACTGAAGGGTTTAATAAATTATACCAACGTCCTAAGTAGGGCAAGCTAGGACCCCAGTGAAATATTTACAGATATAATAATTATGGGAAAACCTCTGTGATTAGCAATGCAACCTGCCCCAAAGACAAAGGCTTCATATAGATGATGATTCTAAGACCTGTTTCCAGCAAAAATACACCCTTCAGACACTGCAGTCACTTGGGCAGATTACACTTTTAGCTGTATGAACACACTACAGCTACTCCTAGATGGCACAATTTGAAACAAGTAAAATGCAAGGCAGCGCCAAGATGAGAAATAGACTCTATGCTATTTAGACTACACAACGCCAGAGTTGGATAATTCTCGTGTGCTAACTTGTGTAATTTACATTAGATGTATTCAATAAGATCCTGGAACAATGCTCTTCCCACTTCAGAGTGGAACTACATGAAGGGTAAGCGAACTACATGAACCAGCACAGTGGGGTCAAACGCCTAGTCTAGACTCCTAATTAATTAACTAACTACCCATATGCTTTTGGGCAAGAAACCTAACTTCTTCAGGCTTCCATTTTCTCATCTGTAAAATGGATCCAACATATAAACGCAGGATTTCTCAGACAGTTTGCTTATTTTGTTTGCTCATCTATCCCTAGGGTCAAACAGAGTGGCACAAAAGATGCGCTAAGTAAGTGTTTGTTGAATAGAAACATGTATGAAATTCTTAGCACATTGAGTTGTGCATCTGCGTTATCCTGTGAAGCTTGCATTGGTCACAACTGTGATTATAAAATTGTCTTTCCAGGACTGGTTCTTTTCTTTACATCTAACTGGATATAATAAATCCATAAGGGCAAAATCCACATGAATCTTTTTAATAACTCTTAAATATATGCTCAGTGTATAAGATAGTCACTCAATATATATGATTCTTCCATCTTCAATACTTAAAAACAAAACAAAAACGTTTTACCAGGTTATTAGATGCCTACAAGTTTCTGCAAGTAATAACTGGTAATGGTTTTCCTAAAACAGAGCAAAGGTTTCCCTTAGGCCAGTTAAAATCTCCTTTTTTACTAAAACTTATAAAATAATACAGTGTTGCTCTCTCTCTACACACACACACACACACACACATCACTATGAAAGTATTGAGACAGACCACATCATGGTTGATTATTTCACTTCCAAGTCATCAGCTTCCTTTCTGATTTCACTGGTGCAGGCGTGGCTTATAGCTGTCCTAAGAGGGCTGCGAGGGCTTCGTTACTTTTCATCAACACTGATTTTACACTTCTTGAATTTTGTGCATCCCAAAACTGAGCATATATTTATGAGTTATTAAAACGACCTACGCATATTGGTTTTTATCTTTATGTTGTAATTTAAGTCATTTATTCATTAGCAAACACCCTGAAGTGCCTATTTTCTCCCAGGGAATAAAAGCAAGATAGTCTTTGCTCATATCATGCCCACAGATGTAGGGAACGGAGTCATTTGATTCTCTTAAAACCTTGTGATATAATTAGGACACCTATTTTTAGCTGCAATGTACAGATTAGTGAAAAAAGCGTAGAGATGTTAAATGAATTTTTTGAGACGATAATTAATAGGTGTCAAGGTCTTCTAAGAATAATTTTCACATATCAAGTTTTCCTATGGATTCTCATGTCCATCATCAACTAATATGTAATTCTTCATGTTCTTCATGTACTTGATGTACAAATAGAAAAAAAGTATGTATTTTATTATTTTCTGAAATTAAAGTTATTTAAAGTCTGAAACCTGATTATAACTTTTCTATGACCTCTTACTTTTGCCAAATATTATTGAAGTTGAACTCCTCTTCTAATGAGTTAGCATTTTAAAATGTAAGTATCTTATAGACTATAATAAGATAGTTGTTTGATTATATTTTGATGTATTACTTATAAGAAACTATAATGGAAGAGATCCAATAAATGAGTATTCATTGCGTCTTTAAAAATCTGCATACATGGAGTGAGCTATTAGATACTACAAGTTATTTTTATATTTTTAACATAGAAGAAAAGATTTTGCAGGGTACTTGCCCATAAAAGTCAATGCATGAAGCCACCATTTACTCTTGGAAATCATTTTAAATCATGATCAATAACAATGTGTTTAAAATGAAGGCAAACTGGATGTAGAAAAGAGTCTGGAAATTAACAATCTCCAGTACATTTACCAATCTGAATATTCAAGAATTGTAAATCATTAATCATAATTAAACCACCTGCTGGGGACACTCTAACCCAGCATAAAGATTTTCCACATACATAATTGTCTGTTTCAGATTAAATTTATATCCAGGGAAAATAGTACTCAAGATGACTTAGGTAACAGTGTTTTACTAATATTGAAAACAAAAATAACTGCACTGCTCATTGTATTTCAAATATGACAACAGCTCTGTTTAAAATGACGACCGTTTCATTATATCTGTATAATATTTCATTTTCTGTTGCCCTGTATCAGTTATTAAGTAGCTCACTATTACATGTGATGAAGCAAATGTAATCTTTTTTATTCTGTATTTTTAAAAATCCAAATCTATTATTACAAGCAGAAAGTAAACTGACTTTCTATAAACCTGAGAGGTTTAGTTAGGTGGGCAAAAACTTGTCACTAAGTTTCTTAGCAAATATAGACAAAGGTATAGCCTATGACTGCTGTAGACCGGAAACAGTTTCTATAACTGGATACTCTTAGCTCTACTGACACTTCCTGAAACAATTACATAGTATGTGTGTCTGTGTGTTTTGATGGTTTTCCTGATTTATGTATATTGTCAAAATGTATCACCTCTTTTTATTCTAAAATGGCTAAAAATCCCTAACTTAAAATAATTACAGTTGAAAAGAGGGAGAGAATTTCATTGCCCCTGCTACTCTATCCACCAAGTCTTGTTTGAGCACTTCTTAGATTATAGGCTGGCGCTTTGCTCACTGAAAGTGCAGCAAACCATGAGATCTGTTACCACAGCTAATGCCACTTGGCTGCTCAGTCTCTCACAGGTAACGCCCCGGATTAAACGGGTGACACATCGACTTCACAGTATTCAGATCTTACTGACGGGACTCAGAGAGCCTCTGGCACCCCCAAAGCTGCTCAGACACATGAAACACTAAAACCCCAGTGGGGCAGAAAACATAATTTTGACTAATAAGAGGCAGAAGGCTTGAAAAGAAAAAGCCAATATATAAGTTTCTTTAGCTAGAATCCACAGGAATTAAATAATATATGCAATGACACTCAGCCTCGCAGTTCAACTGTGGTTTGAATTCCAAGTCTACCGGTAGAAGTGGTGCTTTCTTGATACTTAAGGTTACTTCCTGGCTTATTTTTAACATGCACATTTTCATACATATGCACAACACTTTGAGCACTTTCATCACGAAATTCATGCTTCAGTATACACGTATTTCTAACTGTTCCTCCAAGTTGAGATTTCTTATAAAGAACACTAGTGGGTCTTGAAATGCAAAGCCAGGCTGAGAGGCACACGCCTGCTCCCCCAGGTACTCTGGAGGCTGAGGCAGGAGGATCAGTTGAGCCCAAGAGTTTGAGTCCAGCCTGGGCAACATAGTGAGACACAATCTCTAGAAAACACTGTGTAATCTGGGGCTACCTCTGTCCTACAGCCTTTTTTCAATGTTTCTTGATTCTAATACAAGTAGTCCACAGATTGAACTTGGAGAAAAATGAGATATGATGCTTCCTCAAATACTGAGATCATATAATTTATTGGGCTACATGGCAAGGCTTCTGGGAAAAACTGTGATTCCAAGGTAGTTAGCACAATGGTTCTAAGAGGTGAAGGTTCTAATTTCTCTATATGAATAACAGACACTTTCTACCACAGCCTCAATGACTTTCTAAATTTCCACTTATCTTTTCTCTATATCCCTATTTTTTAAACTCATTTCTATCCTTTGCCCATATCTTCCTTCTTCACACTATCATAAAATATAGGCATTAATTAGATTTCATTCGTTGAACAGGAACTTTTCTCTTAGATCTTCAAGGTTTCACTGATACCACAAATGTCCTAGCAGGTATTCATTGGTCTATTTGGCCTGCCTAGATTAATCACCGCTTGCCAATCCACTATCCTTTTTCTTTCCTAAATGAGCTCTGATCCTGCCATCCTACCACACAAAACTATGTTTCAGTGTTTTAGAACATACTACCCCGTCTACACTGATTGGCAAAGCTGGGAGGGTTCCATTCACCCTCTTTAGCATTATCTTTCAACATTCTGCTGCACACAGTTCCAAACTAATTGGTTTAAGTTCTTCTTACCCAGCACACTTATAAATGTAATAGCACTTTGAAAAAGTTCTCCCTTTTCTCTAGAACCCTACCTTATCATAGCTTCCCTTTCTTCTTCTTACACCAATTTATTCTCCAGAGTTTAACTCATAAGCTGCTTCCTATGGGAATCCTCCCTCACCTCCCTGCCTTGGTGAAATCCCTGTTATAGAATCTCTCACAAGCTTGGCAATACTTTCACAACTACAATTTTACATTTTTTTTTTTTTTTTTGTAATTATTTGATTAGTGTCAGACTTCTTAACTGGACATTAACTTCCATAGGGTCAGACCACAACAATCTTCACTGTCCTGGAGCTCTCTGGGCCCACATGAGGCATGTTTTAGGTTTTCATTCATTTTCTGGATGCATGAAATATTAAAAGATTCTTTATGCTTCTAGGGAATTGGGAATGATTTTGTGGGCAATAGTGTGACAAATTTTGTAAGCTAAGGTCTGATATGATCATATCTTTGGTATTGAAAGATACTTCATCGCAATCAGAGATTGCATTGGAGTGGACTGTTTCAGTCTAGGTTAGAATTAGTGACAATTCACACAAGGAAAACACAGAGAGGGTTGGGGAGTGAGGACACTATCATTCAGAGACAGGTGGGAATACTAGGAAGCCTTGATAAGGATGCAGGCATGAGAATGAGAAGTCAAGAAATTCTACCACGTAAGGAATAACATTTGAAGTGATATTATAAATTCATGGATGAAGCAGTTACTTATCCATGTGAAGCTTTTAAAATTTTATGGAACTATCTGGTGCCCCAAATCTATCATCACCTGCATAAAGGTAGACAGATAATGAGACAAGAGAAATGAGCTATCATCACCTTGATGCCATTCTTCTTCTAGTTGTCCCGTTAAAAAATGAAGTCATACAACTAATTTACAAAGACCTATGAATCTTGTAAAAAATATCTCACATCAATCATGTAGTACACCATTTATTTTGATACTTATTTTGCCATATCAAAGGTTTTTTTGGAATCGGAGCCACATTTCTTCTTTATGTACAACATTATGAATCTGGAACTTCAAACCTACATTACTTTAGCCATAAAAATGCTAAAACATTTCCCTTTCTACACAGCTTCTGCCTCTCTTAAATCTGCAGCCTATAATCCATCATTTATTACCCTTCCAGACGAATCTCCTTAAATGGTGCTTTAATCTTAAAATAATCTATAATGTTTCCCTGTTATCTTGCATATCTAGGTTAAATGTGGCCCTTTCTAGGCCCTCAAAAATGTGCCTATCTTATCTTTGTATAATCCAACACCAACCTGGTAGTTGGTTAGACCTTATCATCACTTTTCTCGTGCTCCAAGCCCGTCTGGTACTTTAAGTGTGTAATAAAAATCATACTTCCTCTCACTTCAACAAATCCTTCCAACTTTCCCCATATCTTCACTTGGTTTATTTTATAATGATAATATATACTTTTGTTATATATTTTCACTTTTTATGCCTCTTTGGGGTTTCTTTCTATTCCTCCACTCCTTGGTAGCCACATAACATGTTCTGGGGCTTTTTAGCCCTTGCTAGGTCCTCTGTCTACGCCTTTTGCAATGGTTGATGAAAGATAAACTCTTGAGAACAGCAAAGAACACTAGAAACAATGGCTTCGCCAAATAAATGTTTTTATTTTAATGTCAACATGACACATAGAAATCCACTATTGAGCAACAGAAGATGAGTGCTGTGTTGACCAAATAATTGAATTCTAAAAGACTTTTTTTAAATGTTAAGGAAGAAGCATTAGAATTTCCCAGCAAAGAATTACTTCAGATCTTGAAAATTAAATTTTGCGTGTCTTTAATCAATACACCATAAAGTTGATTTGATGGACTACTGGTCTCTATGCTTCTTTTTATACAATGTAATATCTTTCTTCTTACCATGCATGATTTATTATAAATTTCCAATGAATATATGATTTTATAAGTAAACTAGACAACGTAATTTTTTTCTTACCATGAATGATTTATTGTAAGTTGCCAATGAATATATTTTACAAGTAAAACTTTGTTTTATCAGAACAACTGAATTTATACAATACATGACAATGGAGCAGATTAAGTTTTGTGTGGTTGAGAAAACGTAGCTGCCTCATCTTATTCCTATGCAGAGGCAGGTCTTCCATAAGACTAATTTGGTGGCCTGATACGTGGAAGCTTTTCAAGAGACTACACTTTGATCCAGTTCAAAATAAATTCCTGCAGAAATGTACAAACAACGGCTCTGATAACTGGTATTTGAACAAGCAGGATTATATCATTGCCTTTAGGGTTTCTGCATTCAGTACCCAGGCTGGTTGCTTCACACATTTAATGCCTGCATTTGCTCATTTGTTTATTTATTCAACAACTATTAATACTTCGACATATAATGGAAAATATAACTGACAAAGCCTTTGCCCTCAAGGAGCTTGTAGTCAGAGCTGTTGGTTTACATTAGCTACTGTGACTAGATTAAATCACTATCTGTTAGAACACAAATATGGAATCAAACTTCACAGGTTCAGGAACTCAGTTTTGGGTGAATTATGTAACTTTTTATGTCTGTATGTTCTCACTGGAAAAGTGGAGATCACAACAGTATTTTTGTCAAGGCATTGTACTGAAGATTAAATATATTAATAAAACACAAAATTTTCTGGCGCATAGTAAATCCTAAATAAATGTTTGCTACAGTTATAGTTAGGGCATTATATTATAAAATTATAATAAGCAATGAATATTAATTGTAAAGGTGTATTTCTTACTGACAATTTCTTAAAGATAATGAAAATTTAAGAGTACATGAATAAATGAAGATGTAATACAAAGCATAAATTTGGATTAAGTTATGTTTAAAGAAATTAGGAAATTTTAGAATGATATAACTATACACA
Source organism: Perodicticus potto (assembly GCA_963574655.1). NCBI lineage: Eukaryota > Metazoa > Chordata > Mammalia > Primates > Lorisidae > Perodicticus > Perodicticus potto. The sequence goes on from CAUYRH010078536.1 coordinate 47,520, forward strand.
GCCATCAATTTTACAAAGATAATTTTTAGCTCTTGGCTTACATCTGATCTAAAGACTTTTCTTAATTTAAATGTTTCGCTTGCAGAATATCATCTGTCTATACTGACTACAAAGCATAATAAACTGCATTTTAGCTTTTAAGAACAATGTTTTCGAGTAAAAATATTTCTACACTACATTTCTTTACATTCTATATTTTGATATTTTTTGTAAAGATCAAATTAAATGAACACTAGGGATGTTATATGTACTTGACTAATTAATTGGTGCACTTACAATTTCATTGCATTTATTAAGAAAACTTTATGAGAACAATAAATCCTAGTTCATCAAGGGAAATTAAAACTTACGGAAGTTGGTAAGAAAGAATAATCACTGCATTCTGCAAGTTGAGGACAGCTGCACATAGGACATGTTCCCTGGATCCACTTAGCAATTCAGATTTGACATACTTTAATTTGCTCAATATTTTCTATCACTCCTTATCCTCATCCACTTCTAAAAATGTCCCACTCAAAATTATCACCTTTCTTTTAAATCCTGCAGGCACCGATTTTGTATGAGTTTGGGGACTAATAAAATATCATAGGCAAATTTAACTTAATAATTTCCTTAATTCACTTTAAGTCCAACCACAACACAGCTACGGCATTTCATAATACTGTGCTTTGCATAAGGCCAAGAGTATCAGTTTCAAGAAATGAATGTTCCTACTACATCTCACATTTAAGATGAAGATTTGATTATAAAACTTGCAGACTATTTTATAAACAGGTGTAGTGAAGGGAAGGAAAAATATGCTTATTAATTGGAGAGTGACATGGTCACAAAAAGGAAAGAAAACTCCTAGAATGACATGGTGACAAAAAGGAAAGAAGAAGGAAAATTCTAAATTTAGAAGAGACCAACCTATCGAGAGGTTGGTGGAACAGTGACACAGTGACGGACAGCCTCAAAAATGCGTCCCCGTGATCCTTTGCCTCTGAGTATTCATACTTTTTTGGAATCCTATTTATTCTGAGTATGGTCTAGACCTAGGAACTTGTTTCTGAACAACAAAATATGTTAAAAGAGAAGATGTTACTTCTAAGACTAGGCTACAAAAGAGTCTGACTTTTGTTTTGTTCGTCCTCCCTAACTCACTCTCTCTGTGCCTTGCTCATTCTGAGGGAGACCAGTGCTTGCTTCAGCAGCACATGCAGTAAAATATTAGGAAATCAGCTACCTGGTGTAAGTTGCCAACTGAGACTCACATGGAAAAGAGCTGATGAGATCTCTGGACAACAGCCTTCAAGACCTGATGCCTGCCAAAAGCCATGTGCATGAGCTTGGAAGTGGATCTTTCTTTAGCTGAACTGAGATGGTGGGTCAAGTATGAATCATTGCAAATTTGTGCCAGCACCTGAGTTAGAGGATTCTGCTAAAGCATGCCTGCATTCCTGACTCAGAGAATTATGAAGTAATAGGTTTTTGTTGTTTTAAATACATCATCGTTTACTGTATTATCCCAAATGTGTTATGCCCAGATATATTAGTATACTTTCTGTTAAAATAGTAATCTCCTCGAGGACAGGCAAAATAACACCTAACAAGTTTTACACATTGTTTATTTCAGAACAAATCTATGCATATTATTCACTGCATTCTCTTGCTGAGCTTAATAATAGGATTTTCTATCAAAACAAGCTGCCAATTTGAACCTCAGTTATGTACATAATTGCTTTAAATTCATGCTTCACTTTAGCTTTCGATTACTTGGTATGAAAAATTACTTATTCAAGGGTCAGTCTCCTTCCATTTGTCATTTAAAAAAATACCGGCCACTTAAACTTGAGGAATGTAAAGTCGATACCAAATTCTCTGTAATCTGTCTCCGAAAAACATCTCCCTTTCAAATCATAAGAAATCAAAAGCATGAAATGTCATTCTACATGGTTTCACTTACAGTTTATTCCATAAATTGTGATTAGCTTGAACATATGTGATACTAAAAGCTTACTTTTTGCATCAACAAATGCAAACTTCAGAACCCTTGTCTATTCACTCTTCATTGTTAAAATGCTTGGTTAAAAGATACAATGTCAAGGGCTTTTCATGCTTAGAAAAAGAGAGATAACCAAATATAATCCTATGATAATATTTCTGTTCAAACTAGGTTACACTGATTGACACATACAGGATACTTTTATGGACATACAAATAGGAAAATGCAACTGTTGGAATTCTTATATTATAAAATATAAAATGCCTGACCATATAAACTATACATCAATGTAATAGATGGTTATCTATGTATAATAGGAATTGATAGGCAGAAAATAGTCATAGAAAATATACAAATATTTATGACTGTGCTTAACAATTATTCTAAATTTTATAATAAATACAGTTTGAGTACCTACAAGGGGCCAAGAACCTACCATTACATTGAAAAATTTATTTGATAGAAATATAGTATTTTTGTGTTCACCTAATATGCATTTTTAAAAGGATTTATCTAATATCTTAAAACTGGCTTGTTTATACACATATCATTAAAATAAAAACAAATAACAATCTGTCAAAATATGACAGTATAAAAAGTTACACTGAAAATATTATAAAATGACATGTCTTTGTGCGGGCTTCTATCAAAGAAATTAAATCATATCTAATAACATTATAACTAGTAATTGATGTTATTACCTAAATTATTTAACTTACAAATTGATATATATAGGGTCAAGATTTTAAGCAGGGACATATTTTGATGTGGCTCCAATTTAACAATTTATTGAATCTAAGATAGCTTTAACTATAACTTGTATTATGATTTGATTTACTGATAAGAAAAACTCCTAATTAAATTCTGACTCAACAGAGATTTTAAAATACTTCATTAATTCAAATATGTTATAATGTGAAAAAATGTGTATGTATTTCAATGAATTACCTTTTATGTTTAACAAAACCCATAGGGTCTGCAGATATTTGATGAAATGGCACCACATTTATGCTAAAGAAAAAACCACTAAAATAACTTTTTTAAGTGATTTCTTTTTAGACTAGACTTTCTATATATTAATGTCCTTTAAAAATCTATGTTGGGAAAATAAAAATAAGAATAATAAGAATCCATGTTGGATTTTAATGAACAATTACTTCAATTTAGATTGTTCAAAGAATTGTCAATTACAATTTGCCTGGGGTCTTTCAGGAAAGAGAAAGTTCATAAATCAGCAGGTTGAGCATTAGGAAAAAAACAAAATAATAATGAGTAATATAATATTTTCTCTTAAATACATTTAATATATTGTAGTACACAATTTCTTAGAAAATTAGGAAAGGGCATTCCTTTTTTGTATCTGATGTGATATTATTGAAAGAACTCCAAGAAAAATATAAAAAGTATTTGAAAAATCATGAATATTAAAGTATTAAAACATCCTTAAAATACTAGCACTTTAAATTATACACCACAGGCCTATAACATATAGATATTAGGAGATATTTTTTCTTATCTTTCTAAACTGTGCAATTGCATAACACTGTGAAAGGAAAGCTTCTTATTATAATAAGAGCAGAGTTGGGCTCTATTATCATGGACAATATAAGTCCTTTGGATAACAACTTCCTTAACTGTGAAATATATGTTCTACACGTACTGCTATATATATATATATATATATATATATATATATATATATATATATATATATTTTTTTTTTTTTTTTTTTTTTTTTTTTTGTAAGACAGAGTTTCACTTTATCGCCCTAGGTAAAGTCCCCTGTCTGTCACACAGCTCACAGCAACCTCCAACTCCTGGGCTTAGGTGATTCTCTTGCTTCAGCCTCCCGAGTAGCTGGGACTACAGGCGCCCGCCACAATGACCGGCTATTTTTCTGTTTTGCAGTTCAGTCGAGGCGGGTTTGAGCCCTCCACCTTCGGTATATGGGGCTGGCGACCTACTCGATGAGCCACAAGTGCCGCCCCACTTACCGATATTTTAAAGAATAGATAATACATGCGAAGATCCCAACTCAGTGCCTGAAGGATAATTGCTGTCCATTGTGAAAGTAGTATTATTTTACAATGGCATAAAGAGAATCATCATAGTGCAATCATTCAGAAGATAGTAACAGTTAATAATTTGCTAATTTTTTAAAGCACTGGAGCAAGAAAAACTCACCTCCCTTAAATATCCTCTTACAGAAATTAGCTGTCCCTTTTAGATCTGTATTATAAACACCCAAATAAATAAAACTACAAGAATGTAATGTCTCAGTTCCAAAGGGAGTAACCTGAGGCCTCAAGGCCACATGTGACCCTTCAGATCCCCAAGCACGGCCCCTCAACTGAATCCAAAGTTTACAGAACAAATCATTTAATAAATAGATTCATTCTGTGAGGTTTGGATTTGGTCAAAAGGCTATAGATCCCTGGGACACTGGTAACCTCTGGAGACGTTTCTGATGGTTAGGACTGGGAGAGACTACTTACTAGCATCTCGGCATCTCATCGGTACAGGCTAGCAACATTGCTAAACATCCTAAGATGCATAAGAAGCTCTCAAAACAAGGAAATATTCAGCTCGAAGTCTCAATTGTGCTATGTTTGAGAGCCCTACTATTTCTGTAGGCAGCCATTATACACCTAAGGATATAAATTATAATGAATATAATAAGATAAACATGCTCAAACTGTGAAAATGCATCTGCAAGTTATTTCTTCTTATTAGGAAAAAATAAGAACAACTTTTTTTAAAAAAGAAGAGGTCAGCTGTGTCATCACGTTATCTGCCTATTAGTGACTGGATTTTTGATGATGAAGCCTTCAAGGATGTTTTGTGTTTTTCAAAACTGAGTATGTGAACATGACCAGGAGCACCATTTCTGTAGTGTGATAGGAGACAATTACAGTCTCTTTCCTAGATGCCCAGGACTTAATAGTTTCAGAGGAATTTGTCTCATTTCCCACCCTGAAAGAGAAAAGAGAATAATGTTCCTAATGGATGTAAGAATTATGTGACACGCTGTCTCTGTTTGTTCTAGTTTGAAAATATGCACATTGCCAGCCACTATATTCCTCTGACCAGTATTCAACCAATTGTGCCACATCAAACTCCGGCTGAGGCAGCTGCCTTATCACCGCAGCACCACCCACCTGTGGGGCACGCTAGTGCTAGGAAGACCAGGCGAGGTTGCCATAGCTCCTCCCTCTAAAAGCTCTAGAATATCTTTTGTGGTTGAAGAATAATCAATTACTTACTCAATTCAATTCAACAAATATTTATTAAGCATTCATTCATTCTTGTATTTTCTTCCCTTGTGGGCTTCTATCCTTAGGAGCAGCTGAAGAAGCCAAATGACTCTCATTTATTAAAGGCTTTTATTTTAAAGATGCTTCAGTGCAGTTCACAGCTCTTCAACCGCTCTTACCAAATCCTACGAGGCTCTATTGTAGAGGAAATTCATGCTCCATCTTACAGAACGAAGAATAACCTGTTCCTTTTTAATCTCATCAAGAAAATATCCGCATGATAACTAGGTAGGTGAAAAACGTGCAGAGAGCAGACATGGTGTATCTATGAGTTATTATAGATTACTATTAATAAAGACATTTATTTATATAACTACAGTAAGACAAGTAATGTGGATTCACCTCCCAAAGTGCTGTATATGTTTATACTGCACATTATATGGAAAAAAAGAGCATATTTTATCACATTTTATTTGTTCCTACTTTAGATAATACAAAAGCCTGTGAAATGTTTTGGGAGACATATGCTCCTGTTTCCAATAGGGACCATGACATTTCCTTTTTCATGTCTCCTAAGGAGCAAAAAAGTAGTTAGATGCCAATCTTAAAATAAATATTCTTTATTTGGATCAATATATAGATGACTCCTTCCAAGAACATTAGTCACAGTACTGCTGGGAACTGTCTCTAGATTTATCCCAGCCAAAAAAAGACAGGGCATTTTCTGCAGAGAACCCTTGTGGGTTCTATTTTTCCCACCATGGGACTCAGAAGAGTGCTCCAGTACATTCTCTCAGGAATGTAAAAAGTAATGCCGTATCTGCTATCAATCTTGGAGCCAGAATTATGTTTCTCTTAGAGGAAGCTTTTATTGCATTTGCACTTTGTAAAGTTGTTCAAAGTCAAAGTACCAAGCCTATCGGAGATATGATGGAGGAAACCACAAGGACAAGTTGTTTTGCCTTAATTTAAAGAAAGCCCAACTTAAGTTTATAGGTAATACAATGTTGTAACAGGACTCATCCTCCTCCCAGTGAAGAGCTACGGTCGAGGATGTTATCGCCACCAATTCTATCTTCTAGGCCACGCGAACATAAAAATAAGGGTTTATTGCTATTGTAAACAATGCACTTATTGCCTATATAAACTTTACTTAATACAACATAGCATTAAAAACTCTTCTCAATCTTGATTCAAACAGCTTTTGGTGGGAATTATCCTTCCTACATGCTTGTAAGGAATTCTTTTATGTTGTATTTTTAGAGCCAAATTTGCTTCACACTACACACTTTGCATTCATGTCCCCGATCCATTTAAAAAATATTTTTCTAAGAAGAATAACAAAACTCTTGCATATTTTCATCACAAAAAGAAAAACAAATGAATAAAATACCGAGTCCTTTCCGAGCCCTGTAAGGTAATCAGAAGTTACAGGAATGCTGGTGTTGGGACCGATGTCCTTCTCTGCATTGTCTCAGTTTCAAAGGAGTTGCCCACTCCTGCATTTCTTTGCAAACCACTGGTTTCTTCACCATTAGGAAATAATGCTCACAAAACTATCGACACTCGTGACTCAAAGTTCACATAATCTCACAATCAAAAATCCTTTCTTCTTCTTTTTTTCACTTCTTATCTTTGTGAACTTCCACGACCCGTTTGCCTCTCACACACACACATCTAAGCTACTTCCATTTCTTGGATTCTGTGGCATCTTACTTTCTCAATGCATCCCTTAGCTCCCTGGTGTACTCATTATCTCTGCACATCTGCCATTTAAACACCTGTCCATCTGATCACTTTTATTCTTTATTCTCATACCTTCCTTCCAGACAACACAATATTTTATCTTATCTATTATTTTATGGACAAATGGCTCAACCTTCACTTTTTCTAAAATCTGGTCCCACTAAGTCAATTTTCATTAAATTAATTGTACTGTGTGGCAACATTCTCTTATTGTCTCAACACCCTCTCAATCAAAAGACAGACACTCCATTCCTTATTTTAGAATTGTGTCCTGCAAAGGGGGCTTCACATTACAGACTTTGCGACCTTCAATGTTTAAGACAGCATGAATATCCAACAGGTCAATGTCATTCCTTCCATAATGCAGTATATGGCTCAACTTGATATAGAATAGTAAGATTAAGAAGAGATTGTTATCTTCACATGTAAACATATGTAAAATAGCTTTTACATCAAATAGCTATCTCAGGAGAAAGAGCTTTTTGAAGGCACTGGTGGGATGGGGGTAATATCAGAAGGTTAGAAAGTGTCTCAGGTGTGGAAATTACAGCACTTCTGGCGCCTCACACCCCCCCATAATACAATGGAATGGAATGTTGCTCATTTTTTTTCCTCTGTGAAATCTTGAAATAAATTTATGAAGCATATGATCCTATCATGTTTTCTTATAGGATACTATTTGAAGACCATAATTATAGATAAGAACAACAGAATATGTTACACAAATATGCTATTTTGTTTTTGTGGGCGTTGATAATCACATGCAGTTTTCATTTTTAGTGGTGAATTTTTTTGTAAAATAAAGTATGTTCATGGTTCAGTAAATGAAACTTCAATTCACTTGACAGATTTTAGCCTCTACTGCCTTAATCCTGCTTCAACATCACTGATGCAATTTCTGAAAAGCTGAGTATTAATTTGAGAGTATCATTTTGTTTACATCATCTGGAAAGGAGATTCAGAGTGTATCTTGTGTAAATTGCAATTATTCATAGCACACTTTTTAGAGCCATCTTCATATAATATTTTACATAATTGAATTGTATTCACTTGATTTTTTGCATGAGAATAAATGATACAGTCTAAACATGAGACTCTAGAATTAAAATAAAACAATTTGAATTCTAAATAGCAATATCATTCTTCAAAGAGGTATCAGGAATAGATAATTCTCCACTACAGATTAAAAATGGAAATTTTACCATAAAAATATATAAATCGATTTTTAAAGCACTTAATGATAAGATTATTAGTATTCTAATCCATCATTCTAGAAATGTTTTATTTTGAAATAATTTTTAGCTTTATAAGAGAAATGCAAAGATAACATAGAGGTTTCTATATATGCTTTAGACAGTTTCCCCTCATATTCCACTTCTTACATAATGATAATGCATTTATCAAAAATAAATTTTCTATTCCTGGTTCAAGCCGATATATTATATTACATTTAATTGCCATGTGTCTTTCGTCTTCCAATCTGTGATTCCTTTTTCTGAACACTAGTGAGGAACACTGCTCTGGTACATTATAGAATGTCCTTCTAACTGGGATTATTGGATATGTTCTCATGATTCATCCGAAGTTACAGGGTGATAGAAGATGACCACAATGGTGAAATATTTATCATATCTGATAATATCATGGGGTATGAGATACCAACATAGCTTTACGGGCTACGTTCAATTATTTAATGATGGCATTGTCCACCAGGTTTTTCAACTGTGAGATTATTATTTTCCTCTTTTAGACTCCATCAGAAGTGACTCACCAAAACCACCCTCACGGAAGTAGAGCTGAATTAAGCACCTTCTCCTGGAGAAAGTAGTACGTTGTTGTGTACCAATGTTAAAAGTACCAGGGTAATCAATAAGATCTTGTAGACAATACTTGAAGTCATGTATATGTCACATTTTGCTTTATGGATCTGCCATTAATGAGAACTCGATTCATCAGTTTCAATTTAACTTTTATGTAGCAGAAAAAGTAATATATACCTATATTAAAATATACATAATATATATGTGCCCAATTATATATATTTTAATATATTAAAATATAATATTAATAATGGACTATTAATACTTTTCCTATTAATAATTCCATATTAATATTTTTAATTCTTCTCTTAGCCATATTGATTCAAATCACCTCATCACCATATCTCCTATAAAATTTCTATGTGGTGAACTGAAAGAAATGTTTCCTTAAAAAATTATATGTACATAAGTAGTATATATGTGTGTATGTGTGTATAAAAACAGAAGATAGGATAATAAAGAAATCAATGGGAAATTCTTTCTGATAGACTACTTGCAATAGATACCTCTATGAAAGTTTCAGAAAACAGTATAAGAAGTGACTGTGAACTTACTTGTGGAGGAACCTCAGCCAGGCTGTACTGAATTTATAGGACATAGTCCATTATTTTTATTGAGCTTTCTTCCCAAGGACATTGGAAAGAAAGCTCTATAAAATTACTTGTCCAAAACTTGGACATTCAATTCTCAACTTCCATGATACCTTTTCAGAAAGAGATTGTTTAACTGTTAAACTAGTTTGCTAAACTAGGCTCTCATAAATCACTGTATCTCACTCACTCTTCAATTTTTCCAGAAATTAGTATTTTTATGTTGTATAATTTTTTTCTCAGCTAAAGGTAATGAAATCTTCAGACGACCTTGGATCCTATCTTTACACCTTGTCTTCAGCTGGAAGGCAACATCTGCCACTTCGTTGTCTTCAGCTAGAGTTTTAGCGATCGATTAAATGAATAAATGAAAGTATTAATTAAAGAACCTTGACATGAGTCCTTTGGAAGATTTTTTTAAAAAGATCTTCAGCCACACTCCCATCTTAAGAGACAAACAGGTTGATGTTTGTTAAATGTGCATCATACTTATTTTCATGTATGTTCCACACTGCTCTTCCTCATAAAAACTTCCATTATTTCTTACATCTTTAATCCATCTTTTCTATTCAAAACCACTGAATTCATTCAAGCCTTTGAAGGGAGTTGTGGTATTTATTAGTTGAGTCACCATGCATTTCTTTGCCTACAACTTCCTCAGAGATGAATCACTGACCCTCTGTTTCTTGTCTAACTAATTCCACAAAATTTTTCCATCACATTCTTCTTTAGAGGCTAATCACTTATACTGGGGATGCAATGGTATCACACGTTCCCTAAGGACTTGTCTCCATGTCAGCCAAAACCTTTTTGTGAATCACACTTCAAGGTGTATTGAATGATAAATAAAAATCTGATTCATATCTGATAACATAGTTTTATTTTATTTTATTTTTATATACTGGAAATACAAATTGTGTTCTCCTTGTTTGCTCTCAAACAACAAATTACATTTATCTATTTATAATGGTAAATTAGAAATTTTGTAGAGCTTTGTGAATTATAGTGAAAACTAAACATTGACGTTAAGGATAAAACAGCATCTAAGTGTTTAGAAGTACATAAATGAGGAAGTAGGCTTTTTTTTTCCTTTTTATGGACTGAAAAATCTTTGCCTATTCTGTACTTCCTTATAAATTACTATATAGTTCACGTTTTTTTACATTTATAGTCTACTTACCAAGTTAGACAGGATGTAAAATAAGAGAGATTATATTATTCCATATATTATGTCAGTAAATCATTTCTTATATATTTGTTTATACTTCCAGGCCTGTATTTGTACACTGCCGTATTACCAGTGGCTATTGCATTGGTATTCATATAGTTGTTGCTCACTAAGTATTTATGGGACTATAAATATGAATAAAATACTAAAGTAATTCCTCTTGAATGTTAATAAATGAGGTTGAACATGTAGAAATGGACATAGTAATATCTTATTAAATGGAAATGATAATATAAACATAAACACTAAGACAATTAATTTAGTATTTTATGTTCAAAGTATAACCAAGTGGTGTGTGTCAGGAGTATTTCATATATGTGAGTGTGTATATAGGTGTGTATACTCTAACAGTGGGTATCAATTTCTAAGTACACATGGAAAGAATCTATCCAAAAACTATCTTCTGAAGATCTCAGTATATAGACTTGAAATATAAAATTACTGTATCTAAATATGTCCTATTACTCTTAATTTTCTAAGACAAAATATTTCTTTTTTTTTGTTTTGAGACAGACCCTCAAGCTGTCACCCTGGATAGAGTGCTGTGGCATCACAGGTCACAGCAACCTCCAATTCCTGGGCTCAAGCGAGTCTCCTGCCTCCGCCTCCCAAGTAGCTGGGACCACAGGCGCCCGCCACAATGCCCAGCCATTTTTTTGTTGCAGCCGTCATTGTTTGGCAGGCCTGGGCTGGATTCGAACCCGCCAGCTCAGGTGTACGTGGCTGGTGCCTTAGCCCGTTGAGCCACAGGTAACAAGCCTCTAAGACAAAATATTATCCTAACAATATAATCACAGAAATTTCATATTCAGAAAAACTAAGGAAGAGAGAAAAAATGGAAAGTTATAATTTTTATACCAATCTTGCATTCATGTTAAAAGCTTTCCATTAAATGTATCTCAAATACACAAAGGAAAACAAAAAGAACAAAATACAACTACAAAGAAAAACCCCTTCGAACATCCTGAAGGAATAGTTGTTATAAAGCCACATCCTAAATCTGATACACTTTGTAAGAAGCCACATTCTTCATACACATATAAACTTTTGTTAATTTTACTAAATTCACATAAATTTGGGTATGTGTGCTCCCTGTCTGTTGATTAGATGCACAACCTATAAACGGAAAGATTTTGACATTAATCTTTTCATGTACTACAGAAATAATTAAAACCCAGTCATAAAATCATAAGGAAAAAATGAAAAGAACATAGGTAAGTATTGAAATGCCTTAACAATAGACAGTTAGACAATTCCATAACTGCTTCAGGCATCCCTATGTTTTCAAAGTATGCCTATATGTTATTAATAATGATTAACTTATTATAAAATTATATTAATCTCCTTTTACATAATCAAAGAGGAATATAAAACTCTTGCCACAGATGAACAACAAACCCCTCCAATCCTATGTTCATGACTATCTTCAGCAGAAGTTCAAGTTGCCACATCAATATCCCTTCAGAACCAGATTAATGGGCAGTAAGGCTTTGGATTTACAAACACATATATCACTTCTTTTAAACATCAAAGATAACTGTTGAGTTTTGCCTTTCTGACTATGGGCTGGCATTTCATCACTTCATATTCATTTGGTCTCAGAAACTCAAATCCTGCCAACTCCAGTGTTAAATGCATATTGAGGGTAGAAAATAATTTTAGCTTTATCTTTTGTAATAGTTTCATCAAACAGATATCAAAAGCCTACAGAGCATTAGTCAGGGACAGGGTGATTAGTTTCTCTCTTTATGGATGGGTAATTAATATAAAAAGGATGGAAAAATCCTTAATCCCATTACACTTGATCCATCGTTTAGCAATGCTTTTTGACTTTTCAAGGTAAAATCTGCTTCTGAATTTCCCCAAAGCAATCAAGTCGTCAGTTTCAGAAAATTATAAAACCCCACAGCAAACTGCAAATAACTGATAGAAAAAAGTGAGGTTTCTAACATTCATCAAAGAATCTCATTGAATGAAACTGTTTTAAAGATAGCACTCTTAAAATTGTTCCTAATAGTATTAACCTAATTTTGCTAATGTATAGACTGTAAGGATGAAGGTGATACCTGTATATGGAAATCATGTCAAAAGAAGGCTAAATCTAAACCTACAGACGAAATTTATGGGTTAGTTAGGAGGTGTGGCCTGTGCACATCCTATTGTGAAGTGACAGAGAGGCCTGTTTCATGGTAATGACAACCTTTCTTTATACAGAATGCTTAAGGCAGCCTTTCAAAACCCACTTAATGGATCTATCAAGATTGTGTTTTGGGCTAATCCACAACTTTAAATGTTATTGATTTCTCTTCTTGACCATTCCCATCTTCTAATGCTCCATATGACATAAAATTAGGGCATGATTCATGTCAACTGAGGTATCATTTATGTTGAATATGCCATACATTTTTTATCAGAAGTTCTTTTACCCTCAATACTCCTCGTTTTTCATTATTTCATTGGAATGAAAAATGATCTTTTTGTGTTATGATAAAATATACATAAAATTGACCATTTTAACCATCTTTAAGTTCTTAGTACTGTGGCAATATGTACATAAAAACATTACATTGTTATACAACCATCATCTCAACAACAATCAGAAGTTTTCATTATCGGAAACTGAAACTCTGTCCTCATTAAAACCTACTTTTCATTCTCTCTTCCCCCCCAGCTCTGGACAACCACCATTCTACTTTCCCTCTCTCTGAATTTGACTATCCTAGAAACCTCATATAAAAGGAATCACACAGTATTTGTCCTTTTGTGACTTTTATTTCACTTAGCATGTTTTCAAGGTTCATTCACAGTGTAGCATGCGTCAGAATTTCCTTCCTTTTAGAGACTTAGTAAAGTTTCATGATTAACACACACCACACTTCAGCCGTTCAATCAACGATGGACATTTGGGTTTTTACCAATCAGCTTTTGTGGGTAATGGGCGTACAAGTATCTGCCCAAGTTCCTGCTTTCACTTCGTTTAGATATGCACCCTGACATAGAAATACTGGATCATATGCTAATGCTATGTTTAATTTTCTAAGGTTTCATCACACCATTTTCCACAGTGACTATACCATTTTACATTCCCACCAGCCGTAGATAGCATTTCAGTGTCTGCTTACCATCATCAACACTCGTGATTTTCTGGGTTTTGTTTGTTTACTATGTTTTTTTTATTGCCATAACCAGTCTAATGAGTTAGTTAAAGTATCATCTTGCTGTGATTTTGTTTTGCATTTGCCTAAGGATTAGTGAACTTAAGCATTTTTTCATGTGCTGATTGGTCATTTGTCTATATTTTTTAGAGAAATGTCTGAGTGCCTTGCCCATTTTTAAATCCAGGTATTTGTTATATTGTTGTTGTTGCTCTGTGGCAGAGTTTTAACAGCAATCTCTAGAGTCCAGGATCACAAAGTAAATTAACACATAGAACATTAGTGAGGTATTATTGTCCCTACTGCCTGATTCTGATACGTTATATCCAGAAAATGAACCTTTCATCTTCCTGCCTTTCCATCACATTTAGACGTGATCAACAATGACTATAAACTACTTTCCCAAGTCTTCTTATGTCAATATTGAAATCTAGAAAGCTTAAAAGGGGACATAAATTTCTATAGTAAATTTTAATTATTATATTAAGTCAAGAGTAATTAAAAGGCAAAATGTTAAATATTAGATGAATTTAATTTAGCTATTGGTTCCCTTAAGGTCACACTATTCTTTATTTGAATGCTTAACAAAAGCTTAATTAAAAAAATAAGTCAGCTGTCAATAAAAAGCTGCAGTAGCAATGTTCTTATAGGGAAAAGTCAAGCTACAGTGATGCAGTGTCTCCAGCAAACAGTGCACCTCAATTTTCTGAGGATTTTTGGTGAAAAAAGCAAATAAATAAACCAAAGAACACAAACAAACCTGACAGTTTATCCCACTCTTATGTACTTTTTGCTTCCTTATAGGGCACAATAGCTGTCCTCAAATATTTGAAACCCCATTATGTGAAAGACAGATCAGATACCTATGTTTCTTAAGAAAGCAAAGAGCCAAAGTTTAGGAATTAAAACGAGGCAATTTCCAGCTCAATTTAATGATGTTCTTTCTAACCCTAAAACCTTTTCAACGATAAGATAGGTGCTTTGGAAAGGAGTGAGTTCATTGTTCATTTTCAAAGATAAACAAGAGAGTCAAGTGCTAGAAGCACCAGAAAAGGTTTTTTTTTTTTTTTTATAGGAATTTGGAATAGATTACCTCCTGAGTCCCATAAAATTCCTGTGTTTCTCTATTTCTAACAGCTCTTCTATACTGTGGAATATAAAAAGACAAAGCTTGCACCCTGAGGAACAACAGTCTATGTCAGGTATAAACAAAACGATGCCTAATAGCAACACATCTGAGATACATAGGTATGGGTACTACATACAGAAGAATCAGGCATTGTTTAGGAAGAAATTATATTTAGATTTTGCCTATGGCTATAGCCTTAAAAATTGAATTGTTCATATCATTGTAGGGTTCAAATGCTTTATTTTCTTATAATTCCTATTTTCTTAAATAAAACTCTTTACCTTAAAATGTCATAGTTTTGAAATTGTGCAAAGCCAAACATATTGTATATATGCACAAAACAATCCAGAAATGTATCAAATTGTCATTCACTTAATAAAATATGGCAACTTCATATCCCAATAATTTCAGAAAGATTGATTTTATTCAGTCCAAGTAAAACTTGGAATCTTTAGAAGAAATAATGAATTAAATGAGTTAGTAATGCTTATATTGGAAAATAATATTTTGGGAAAGAAAATAGCCTATATTGTTACATGAATGAGTTGAAAGTATTATTCATAATTTTCTTTTTTTTTTTGAGACAGAGTCTCAAGCTGTCACCCTCAGTAGAGTACTGTGGCGTCACAGCTCACAGCAACCTCTAACTCTTGGGCTCAAGCTATTCTCTTGCCTCAGCCTCCCAAGTAGCTGGGACTACAGGCGCCTGCCACAACGCCTGGCTATCTTTTGGTTGCAGTTATCATTGTTGCTTAGCAGGCCCAGGCTGGGCTTGGACCCACCAGCCTTGGTGTATGTGGCTCGTGCCCTACTCACTGAGGTACAGGCTCCGAGCATATTCATAATTTTCAATCATATGAAAACCTTTATTTTGAAGAGTTTTTCATTGATTTACAAAATGCTCTTAGAAATCATATAAAGTAATAGTATGTCCTCTCTACTCCACATTTTAGAATTTCTCAGTTTTTACTTATATATCTGCATCTACAACTACCTACAGATAGATATTTCAGAGATTGAATGCATATAATTGTCCAACAGATATATGTATTATATGTGTGTGTATACATATATATTCAAGGTCAGAAAATTAAATTGCTGAATAGCACTATAGTCGCTTTTGCAGTACTCCCCTTGGCCATCTGGTGACCAGAGTGATATTCAACAGCAAGGTATATAGCACTTTTTCCAGGATGAGTTTGAGAACTTAATTGTCCAACATATATATATATATATATATATATATATATATATATATATATATATATATATAATGTGTGTGTGTATATACGGCCACATAAGACAAGCATGTACACACAACACACAGGGCCTTCCACGGGCTCCACACCCACATCAGGCAAGGGGCTACACAACACACGGGCCTTCCACAAGGCAAGAGAATCGCTTGAGAATGAGAGTTTGAGGTTGCTGTGAGCTATGACAGTACAGCACTCTACCAAGAACGACAAAGTACGACTATCTCAGGAAAAAAAAAAAAAAAGATTTACCCATAACGTTCCTTATTTTGCATATTGTATCTTGTAGCTCTTATAATTGCAGAAATCAGATGTGACTTGAGTATTACAATTTTAATTGTATTTTTCCTTTCTTAAATGTGTATACATTTTTTGCCACCCTCTACATATGCTCATGCACACTCTATGCAGTCTTTAATCTCTTATTCCCGTTGTCATCATTTAGATTTACCAATCTAAAACAAAAGATTTTTTGCTTTTTTACACATAGAGCCAATGGCAGCAGCCTTACTGCGTCTTCCCATAGAGGCAAATCTAGATTATCTGAATCTACTCATTAAAATAGTCACTCACCTCCTATTATTTAAAACAATAACATTTAAACGTCTTAGCCTGGCATTCAGAGACTGACAATTTAGAGCCCGAGTCTCTTTCTTATACCATATATCTCCACCTTTATTTACCCTGGCACGCCTTATGTTCCTTAGCTTCTGAAACTTTGCCCCTCTTTGCTCCTTTACCTAGAGGATGAGCTACTTAGACAAATTATCTGTGACCATCTGTAAATAATTACTACTTTGTCAAATGCAATAAGTTCCGTGCACTTTATTAGAATCATTATTTTTATGATACCTATGCTATTAGGCATTTAGTTTCTTCAAGGGAATTACTCTCTGTTTTAGGTTTTTGTAGTCCTCTATTTTTCCATATTACTTTGCTAGTAAATGATCAAAAATATGCATTGACAATTCATGCATGTCTTTTTTACAACTGAACAAACAAAAGTGAAGGCTGCTAAAAAGACTTGCTGAAGCTGACGTTGGGCATTATCAGGTGGTTCCAAGAATAGAAACTGGGGCTTACCCATGACTGCAATCTGGTGATCTCACCATTACAGAATACTTATCCCCAGGTAACCTAATTTTTGTTGACAGTAGGCACTGCTGTGCAACTGTAGTATAAAAATAATAACTTAATGGCATAGTAAAGTGAAATTAATTTATTAGCATAATGCATTCAACTTCAGCTTTTATTTATATTTCTATAAATTGCATTTGAAATTGAGAGATAAATATTGCTAGCTTTAAACTGAAGTTTTGTATTTGTTGTAAATTTTAATTGTTTTATAATTTTGTCTCTAAACATTATGCTCTCAGATTGAAGATTATTATGTAGTATCAAACTTAATTGTACACTCTTTGCAGCATGAATTCAAACTCTGAGGCTTTAGAGACATGTCAGTTAGGTACAACATATAGTGTAGATGTGTGACTGATGCTTCACTTCAGGGCCTACATCCCGGGCGGCGCCTGTGGCTCAGTGGGTAGGGCACCAGCCCCATATACCCAGGGTGGCAGGTTCAAACCTGGTCCCTGCTGAACTGCAACAAAAAAAATAGCCAGGTGTTGTGGCGGGCACCTGCAGTCCCAGCTACTCGGGAGGCTGAGGCAAGAGAATTGCCTAAGCCCAGGAGTTGGAGGTTGCTGTGAGCTGTGACGCCACGGCACTCTACCGAGGGCAGTAAAGTAAGACTTTGTCTCTATGAAAAAAAAAAAGAGTTTACATCCCACCATGAAGCCACCCTGTACTAGCTGTTTTACTGAAAATCATATTTCATTGATTAAGTAAATTATTCACATTAGTGTTGCTATTGTTGCTAAAATAAGAAAAAGATAAAAATGTACATATGGAAGTCTTTGACTCTTAAATTTTTAAGTATGGCTGCTTATAGGAGATTTCCTGGGAATAAACAAGAATCAAATGGATAACTAACCTGAGTGCCACCTCTATGTTATGTGCCAATAGCAGGTAGTGAAACCTTTCTGTGTCTCACCTTTAAAATAAGAATCATGATGCTTGTTTCTTTCAGTGGAAGGTCCTGAGTGTCAGTGTACATAAAGCACTTGAAATGTAAAAATGCAATTTTTATTGTCATATGCGTATTACAATACATGGTGGCCACCCTATGTATGTGTTACTCCATTCCTAGGAGTAAACTGTCATTTTATCATGTTGTAGTACTTAAAAAGAACCCTAAAAGATACAGCCCATATAAAGAATATTTTTTATGGAAAAATTTCAACATCATTTTAACTTACATTGATTAGGACCTCAGCAGTACTTCTAGAAAATATTTCTACATTTGGTATGTTTCAATTATGTTGGCTTGTTAATTTTTTTTCAACCCATGACAGTGGCTATTCAATTCAAGAATTCCAGGATGTAAGTCACTGAATGTGCCCATATAGACTCAAGCAAGTCACTTAACAAACACGGGTAAGATGACAAATCACAATTCTGTTTGAAAGAGAACACTTGGTAATAACCAAGAAAATTTTAGAAAATTTTACCTTCTCCCCAACATGATTAACATAGGTTTAGAAAAGTCGATAAAAAGATAAAAACAATTGTTTCAGGGACCAAAATCTTGTCTCTATACCACTGCGTTCCGCTCCCTTCCTTGGTGCAGGTACAAAATTGCAACGATGGACTAAACAAAAATTCTGGCTTTGATGCTTGAATAAAAGGGTTCTAGGTGTTTATCAAACAATAGTAGGTTTATATGTTGTAGTGGCCTACCAAGCTGGATAAAGCATTAAAATTCACATCTGTAATATATAAGAACTTAACCAAGACTCTTCACTGATCAACCAACTTATTCAGGAATATGAATTAGGCAGCCCAGAATTGTTGATCATTTCAATACACATCTGGGTCAGCTTTGTCCAACACAAGGGCAAGTGCATATGAAATGCCTCTACATTCAGCACTGCAAAGAAAGAAAATGAGGAATTTTCTTTAAAAATGTTAAAAACTCTGAGGCAAGAGAATCACTTAAGCCCAAGAGTTTGAGGTTGCTGTGAGTTGAGACGCCACAGCTTTCTACCAAGGGTGACAGAGTAGACTCTGTCTCAAAAAAAAAAAAAAGGTTAAAAACTGATGTTACAAATCTACCATCAGATTTATTGCAAAAATACAATATTTTACTAAGAAGACATCTAATTTTCTGTAGCTCAACTTACTCATAAAGGCTGCAGGGTAAACTGATTTTGCAAAATGTATTCCTAGGTAAACAAATAATATGATTCATGAATAGAGATCTTGGATAGATGCCAATTAAATACCAGAGGAAAGATGAACAAAAAAGTAGCTTTAATTTTACAGTAGTTGATCTGAGGCTATTATTTCTGACAGTAGTTAGTTAGTAGGGCCATTTTTCCTATGAAGGGCTCTTAGTTTGTAAAAATAATAATCATGCTCGAATCACAGAGGAAAACACAGCTTTTGATTTTTCTGTCGCAAACAAATTTGCTCGACAGTTTTTGTATATGAATAATTATGTCAGGAAAAGTTTCCACAATCCAATAACGGTATAATAATCTGTTTTCTCCATACACTGAAAATCATTGCATGTTTTCATCATCTTTGAGGCTATGAATTTTGGACTTAATTGATTTTGAAATCAGGTTCTGTATCTCTCCCAGTTGGGGAGGAAGACATTGCTCTCCATGCAAAGCTATTGTAAAACTGGAAATGAAATAATGTTTGCAAAGTATTTGTCATTCACATTTCCTTCCAATGTTGCCTGCTTCTACGATTACAGTAAAATGTCATATTCACAAAACTTAGGAATCAATACATGATTCGTTTTTCCATTTATATCCATTTTCTTAATTATGTCTCTTTGAATAAGGTAAAAATAGTGTAAACAATCATCTGTGTGATACATAATAACATACTTCTCATCTTTTAAACCGGTTATAGAGCCGGGCACATTCACTGACATTTATTCTGTAAGTGTCATTCCACTTAATGTGTGATTAGCAGGGAATTCCATTTAATTCTCATGTCAGCTTTAAATTGTTTACCTGGAGGTCATCCTTTATACTAGAATCTTTTGAAACTATCCACTCCTTAAAATCAGAAAAGCATTCATCTGAAATAAAGGTTAATTTACAGCCTCAAATAAATTGCAAAATCTTGTAGGAAATATTATATTTATCATGTAATCTGTATTTCTTAAAAAAAAGACATTTTCCTCAAAGGTAATTAAATATATTTTTAAACACTTAGTTACTGGATACTTTTTATCTTAGGTGAACATTTGTTTCCTAAATAAATCTATCTTAATTTTATTATATGTAATGTAAGCAAATTGAATCTTGTTCTAGAAAATGATGATACAATCTTTTGGCTGGATTGTATTTTTATAATCTCAGTATCTAAAATAATGGCATTCTTCAATATTCTCACCTCACTGTTGATGCATGAGCTCATATCTTCTATAAATAATATTTAAAATATGGGTATAAATAGAAGAAAAAGGGGATCTTCTGACTTGGCAACAGTAAGCAAACATTTGGCACTTAGGATAATTTCAGCTTTTAAAACATTCTTTTAAAACTTCCCCCAATCGACATCATATGAGAACTAATTATAATTATTGTTTTCATATCGCCACAAGATATTAGTTATTCCTTTAGCTACATTATATTTTAGAAAATTTTGACTGAAAAAAATCTGCATTTTGCTGCTTATTACGCTTTACATGGTAAGGTATTGCATTGTTTAAATAGCTGTGAATAAAAAATTGCATTTCAATATTTTTACCTAGAATCTAGATTTTCATATATGTGTATTACACTTTCTAAACTCAATATAAAACAAGGAGTTTCTATGTTATGCCCAAATGCTACAAATATATATTTTCA
Organism: Perodicticus potto; assembly: GCA_963574655.1. Classification (NCBI taxonomy): domain Eukaryota; kingdom Metazoa; phylum Chordata; class Mammalia; order Primates; family Lorisidae; genus Perodicticus; species Perodicticus potto. Next base: position 68,613 of record CAUYRH010078536.1, read on the forward strand.
TAAGCCACCCACAGTTTAATATCTAACATGACATGCTGAATTGAAGGTTAAAAGAATTATAGTATATAGGAGAAGAGAGGGGAGGGACGTTTTAAATCTTCTACAGATTAGTGTATTCCACTTATATTGCTTCTCTACATAAGAGAAGCATTTGAGAAGCATTTGAGCCCAGGCAAAGGCAGACTCAGTATAACAATCGGGGGCCGACTAAGTTCGCAGACACTGATTTTTATTTCCAATTTTATAAATGACATTAGGATAATGAGCCTGTATTCCAACTTCCTGTGCTTTAAAGAACTACGTCTTGAATTAACTTAATCTACTTCACAAGACTGTTGGAAAGGAAAAATTTTAAAGTGGCTTAAGAAAGATACTAGACAAATGTAAGATACAATCTATCAGAACCTAATTTTCTTTATTTTACAGTGTAACTACATTAGTATATCACGTGTGCCCAAATGCCCCAAGATAGTTGATACAAATCCACTGAGAATATTTTATTCAAAGAATTATAATTACTGGTTCGTAATTCAATTTTCCTAAGAGGCAAATACTGTATCACTTGAGAAAAATAGCAACCAATTTTAACTAAAGCTTGAACATTTTACAGACTATTGCCCACATTTTTTAAAAACTGTAACTTCTTCCATGAACATGAACTCAGGGTCTTCAGGGATATTTATCATACACTCATCACATTTATTCATTTCCTAAGACATTCCAAGGCAAAGGGATCTTTAAATATTTAAAATTCTTTTAACTATTAGGAGAATATGTCACTAGGAAGCAACACATATTAAAATTGTTTACCTTTAAGCACATATTACATCAATATGAAAGAGCATTTATTTCTCTCTTGAAAATTTACTAACTAAAGCCTCAAGCAGAATAGCATTAGGAGTAAATTTTTAAGTAGCCTGGGACCTCCTGTTTAAGTCATGTTTAAGTTCTGAAAATTTTCATAGACAATTTAAGCATTTCCCTTTACATATTTGTGAATATATTTAGCTTTTTTTAATGAATAAGGTAAATTTTTCTTTCCAAGCTCTGGAGAAGCACTATCATTGCACCAAAGTGATGGAATATTTTAATATCTATTTTTGTCATCAGTTTTTCTTATATCAAAGGTAAATGAAATTCAAGAGTTCTGACTTAATGGCTGGGCGTGGTGGCTTACCCCTGTAACCCTAGCAAATTGGGAGGCCAAGGCAGGTAGATCATTTGAGCTGACAAGCTCGAGACACAGCCTGAGCAAAAGCAAGACCCCCATCTCTACTAAAAATAGAAAATGTGAGTCAAGATGATCACTTGAGCCAAGCAGTTGGAGGTTGCTATGAGCTATGACAGCACGGCACTCTACCCAGGACAACAGCTTGAGACTATGTCTCAAAAAATAAATAAATAAATAAATAAAATATTTAAAAATTAAAAGAAAGAGTTTTGACTTATGAAGTAGCAATAAATGTATTAAATAGCTGAGATAGCTTACTGTAATCCCCATTTTATATGTAATAGAAACATTGGTTTTTAATTCCCTTATATTTGGGGCCTATTTATTTATTTACTTATTTATTTATTTATTTATTTTTGCAGTTTTTGGCCATGGCTGGGTTTGAACCTGCCACCTCCAGCACATGGGGTGGGCAACCCACTCCTTTGAGCCACAGGTGCCACCATTGGGCCTCTTTATTATGTAGTTATCAATCTTTGAAATTTTCTACACTTTTAAATATTTTCCATTCTTGGTGATTCTCTAGAGCTATGTGAAGCTTTTTTATGTTAATATATTTTCACATATATGAAAAATACCTTAATAGTCAAATTACCTGACTATATAAAGATTTTGTTAAAAAAGACTCACATGCTCTTTTCAAGTTTGAAAGCAAGGTTTAATTTAAAAAGGGAAATCATATGTTCAATTTACTATGCTACAAAAATAATAATGTAAAATAGCATCGTGTTTAAACATGTGAAAGATAAGTCCCAAATAAGGGCAAGTCTTAACATGTCCATCCATTTGGGGGAAATCCGCATTCTAAAGGAGATAAAGCAATTGCAGAGATTCGTCTTCACAAATCAGAACGGGTTGCGTTCTGAGCCAGTCTCAAGGCATGTCTTCCTGGCACATCCCCCATCAGGAAATAGAGGAAGTTCAGAGTAAGAAATGGGCCCAAATAGGACCAATGACTTACCCAACATCTCTCAACATTTCCCACAGCTCCTCTCTTCTTGGGGAAGAAATTTTCAATTATATCTCATGTCATTTCTTTAAAATTAGTATTTCAGAGACAACATCAGGAAGTCAGTATACAGTTTATTATACTTCCCAGGATCTAACCAGTTATCCACTTTTCTTTTTTCCTTCCCATTATAACCCAGCTCAACTTCACATAACTCTTTCAAGGTTGACCAAAAAAGTGACTAAGGAAAAGGAAGCAACAGCAATAACCACAAAATCCAAAGTCAAAATGAATCGTGTTTCTAGTCATTCCACAATGGTAGTGTTTTCTTAAATATAATATGAGTTATTGGCAGCAGTTTTAAGTACAGACTGAGTAACTGAGTATAAAGCTACTTGACTTCCCTATTTTGTTTTATTCATCATCCTGAGTTGAGGCCCCTTTTCCCACCTTCCTACCTGTGTCAACAACATGACACACAGGTGCTTTCCTGTGTCTTCTCTTTAGTAGAAAAGTGTATCTCATTCCTGGGTTCCCCCACGCATTCAAATATTCAGTTATTTCATTAACCCCCAAATTACTGACTATACATTCTGGGCCGTTTACCTCAGCTTTAGTAGGCCATGTGACCCTTAAGCCCTGAAACTGTGGATAACTTGAACGTGAGAGACAGGATTAAAACTAAGCTTCTTAAATGGGATTTCCAGGCCTGGCATGAGGTCTGAAAAATGCAGGGAGCCCAGGACGTGGGTCTGGGAGAAAAATGCAGGTGCAAACATGTCTTCTGACCTCCTCAAAGATCCCACAAAATTACTCAATCAGCTTTGACATCTCCACACCCCATATTTTCCCAAATAAGTTCTTCAACACTGTTAGTCAGCACTTTTCCATAGTTCTAAAGAAAATCTTTAAAACTCAAATATACTGAAATTCATTTCAGCAAAATTAATCAATAAATACTGTGATATAAAATGTTTTCCAGTTTAGCTAAAAGTGATCGATATTAGAAAACAGGAGGGCACAGTTTCTATAACAAATAATATTTCATCCATAATTTATTTAATGAAACTGAGACAAAGAAATGGTTTTATCAAGACACACCTCCGTCCTGAGCATTCCAAGCTAACTTTGCCTCTGAGCTAGCCTCAGTCCGCAGAGACAGAAAAATGGCTCATAAGTTAAGGGGCATGTCAACAAGGTGGCACAGATTATTTATTATTATTCCATCACTTTCGCTTTAAATTCGGGACAGGAGTAATATTTATTTCCTCTGTGTCCCATCAGATGTGAAACTCTTCCAATTATTAAATTCCTTAGCTGGTTATATAATTCCTCAGAGCCTTATTCCTACATGAGAAGACTAATTATTGCATAAATGTCAATTTTTTTAGAATTTGTAAGTTTTGTGCAAGATTAGAGAAAATAGCAACTGAGTATTTTTAGCTTGAAGTGACATTTGTGAATTTTATTTGGAAAAAATAAATAGGAGAAAATAGCCTAAAACTTTTTGAGAAGGATCATGAATAGGAAGGCTTCCATATCAGATATTTAAATAACTCAGTTTTCTTTTAAGCTACCAAAATGGGCAATGAATAGATCATTTCAAAAACCCTCATGTAGGTGTGGAAGCAGGCGAGTGTGGGTGCACACATGTCCTTGTGTCCCTGTGCAGTGTAGAATGGAGCCTTCTAAACCCATAGGAAAAGGATGTTTTTGTAAATTAAGAAAATTAGCTTCATTTGAAAAATAAAATTTGGTCAGTACTCTACATGAAAATATAAATTATTTACCTGATAAATTACAGATAGAGTAAAGAGTTAAATGCAGAAATTAAAACTACAGAAATGGAACTATGAGATAAAAGACGTGAATAATTTTTGTATTTGAAGAAATTTTCAAGCATAAGTATAAAAGAGAAATTCACAAGTTGAATTATTTGAAAACATATACAATAAAACATTGGAAGCACTGAACATCCTCTCTTAGAAAAAAAATTAAACTATAAATAATGTTCTATCTCATAATAATGACAATAAAACAATATTTAATGCCATTTTTGGCTACCAATTTTCTCCCTTCTCTCTCTGTATGGGTGTATGCATTCCCTTATGTGTTTGTGTGAGTGTGTGTGTCTCTGTGTGTTCATACTGTATTTTCAACATCACTAAAGATTAACAAAACCAAAGTTAAACTGCTGGAAAATAATGGTAAAGTATAAAACTTTCTGGAATGCAATTTGCCAAAATTCTGAAAGCATTTATGTGTATGTGCCTTTATTAATTGGTACACTTTTTGACTCACTAATTCCAATTTTAATATAACACTTAAGTTTCTGATTAAATATTTTTATAAAAGTATGTATTATAAAACTTCGAACAATGTGAATTATAAGTAATGACAGTTAATAACTTGTATCCTGTGGGTATGCTAGACTATCATGTACAATCACTGCAAAATTATTTTTGAAGTCTATTAATAAGGAGATATGTTACTATAACAAATGAGTATGCAAAAAGTATATTCACAGATGGTTTGTTTTTATGTATGGACATATGCTTATAAGTTTGAACATAAATTATTTTTGTAGAAATGGAGCTAGTTCCCTGTATATACACACACGAAACTTTCACACACGCAACAAAACACTAAAATAAATGTAGCGTTAGTCTTCGAATGCAGGTAAATTTTATTACTAACTTTGTAATTTCCTTTCTTCTAAAAGTTGCCAATAGATAGACATAAAAAATCCTCTTTTTAAAATACATAATCACTCTAAAAAGAATATGTTACAGTAGATTATCTAGGTCATCACTAGACAGTGAACTGAAAAAGCTGGATATAAAAAGGAATTTGCTAGGGCTTGGGGAAAGATATGACCTCAAGACTGAAGTTATTGAGTGTTGAGTAAATTATATACAAAGAAGTAGATAAAGTGCTTCAAGCAAACGCAGTATAGGACATTGAAATTGCCTCAGCCACCACAAATGCAATCACAGCAGAGCACTGGAACCCACGTGGGGACCGTCGTAACTCAAGTCTCTTTCAGTCACACATCCTCGTATGCCTGCGCTCACTGGGCTGCCACACTCACAAATATGCACAGACACAGTCTACAGTCAAAAATAAGTAAGAAGTGGAAAAAAGAAGTGAAAGTAGATGGATATTAAAGTATTCTATAGACTAGTATTAAATAATATCAAATAGGTTTAGACTACACTAGCAGGAAAGAGCTGACGAACGAAGTAATCATATAGTCATTAGGTAGTCTCTCCATAGAAGGAATATAACAGAAATAACTTGAAATTCATAATATAGAGCAATTTAGACTGCTCTAGTCTATGCACAGTTAATAGTGCTTTTAGGATATCTCAGAATGATCTGTATGTTTACATTGAGCTGAGATCCACTGGGCTATGGAACTGGTTGGTCGCTTTCTTGTAACTTGGGCCAGTTTCTTAACCTCTCTCAGCCTCCAGTCTTAGGCTACAAGAGAGATGTTAATAGAAATGAGATCCTATTTGTAAAGAAAATATTCAGCATCTGCTAGAGAAAGTTAGTTTTCCGTAAACACATTTTTTGCCTCACCTAAAAGTAGTAGGTGTACAACTAAAATAGGGATATAGATCCAGTCAGTGTCATAACTTATTTCTACATAAAATCCATTCTGATTTTCAATTTCCAGCCTTAACATTTGTCGACTCCAGTAACAGTAATGAGAAACTCTTAGGATATCGCCTAAACTTCACCAAAGACCAAGTGCACTGAACATACTTATTAAAAGCGGTCTGTCCAGGATGAAGAAAAAGACATTTGACAATTTCTATAGACTCAAGTTTATGTATTCTCAAAATCCATCTGTTAAAACCTAATCCCGATGTGGCAGTATTAGGAAAGGTGATTAAGCCATGAGGACAGAGTCTTCATGAATAATATTTTCCTTCTTCCTTTTCCCTGGTGAGAACACAGTGAGAGGAAACCACCTACACAGCAGGAGGTGGGTCCCCTCTAGACTCTGGATCTAATAGTGCTTCATCTTGGACTTACCCACCTGCCAGAATCTATGAAACAAATTTCTGATGTTGCAAAGCCACCCTGTTCTGTAGTATTTTGTTACAGCACCTTGAGCTGATCAAGAAAAAAAAAGAAGAAGAAGAAAGATTGTAGTGAAGCCCTTATGAATTGGGTTTTCTGCATGGAGGTGGAGTTAATTTTTGGCGACATGACAAAAACCAGCTGCTCTAAAGCAAGATATTATTAAGATCAGTCCTTTTGTTTCGCAGCATGACCTACATAAGATTGTTAGCATTTGAGAGAAAGTGTGTTTATCTTTTATTCTGGGCTGAAATTTTAAAGAGCTCTTAGCATATGAAAGTCGTTAAATTTCCAACAATGATAATATCAGGAGTAAAGGAAAGGGCAAAAATAGCAGTGAAAAGCTCACATCAGAAATGTGCAAAACAGAAACTAGAAATAAAAATCCATGATGATAAACAAGGATGCTTTCCAGGGGAAGGGTTTCTTCAGTAAAGGGGCAAGGTCAGGGATATAGAACGTACACAAATAAAGAACAGCCCAAACTGAGTGAGTTATGAGAATCTATACACAATTAACAGCATTTTCTGTACTACTCCCGAAATCAGAGGCAGCTTGGGCTAGGTCCATAATTTCATACCTATAGGCATTTGTTCTTTATTATATCTCTGAATCCAAATCAACCATTGCTCTGCTCATTGAACTTGGAAGAAACTCCTAAAAGTCTAAAACTCAACAAAAACTATGTTCAATTAAATGGGTTTACCTACCTTACAGTCTATGCTGGTTCCTTGCCATCCAATTGCTTGAATTAATGGAATAAATTTCAGCAAATAAACTAATTTAAAATGCTAGCTCAGGAAACTGGTAAGGTCAGTTTCTCTTATCACACCTATATGCTGACTATTTTATGAGTTAATAAGGGGAGTATTTGATCTTATTAAGAAAAACAATCTCTGCTCAAGAAAAACTACCAGATAGATTTAAATGATTATTTTTGCCAACATCTACATTTAAAATGTCCTTTAAAAGTACAGTTGTTTCTATCTGTGCAAACTTAGCAACATCTTTTATACACCATCTCCCAGCAGCAGAGAGACCATATATTCTCAGCTTCCTCCTTTGACGTCCTCCTTTGATCGTTTATTCTTAGCAACGACCCCTTACGAAAACCCCTTTAGTATTCCAGGGTCACTGCTTATTATGGTAAATACAGACAAAAAGGTCCTGCCATCCTATAAAACCTTTCGGTTTCTGAAAGCTAAAATTTAATTCCTTGTGCAAATTCAAATATAACTCAAGAATAGAACAGTTTTTCAATGTAGCTGATAGGATTATGACAAAAAGGTAGAAGAATTGATTTTCAACTGAAGTGAGAAATTAAGTTAACCTTAACCTTCACTCGGATATACATGCTGGTGTACTAGAAAAAAAAAAAAAAACATGTAGATTCTTTCTGGTTGTCAGAAAATTCAACCTAGCAACACCCATTGTTAAGGTTCTGTGAACATAGAGGGGAAAATAGCATGTGTTATAAGGATTGTGATTCTGTGATCTCTGAGAAGGATTCAGGAGCTGATTTGGTATTTTAATAAACTCAGAGTACCTTTATAAGAAAATTACATGCAGATAATTTAACCTGGATAGATTAAAGGGAAGTTTTTTTTAAAAAAGTAAACATAACTATAATGCCACTATTTACCACATATTAATTCTTTATGTCTTTATCTTAATTTGTTTTTGCAGCTATAACAGAATACCTAAGAGTGAGTAATTTGTAATAAACAGAAATATATTTTCTCACAGTTGTAAAGGCTGGGAAGTGTAAGATCAAAGGGTTAGCAACTGATGAGAGTTTTCATGCTATGTCATCCTCACAACAGAAGCTGGGATGGCAAAAAAGAGTAAGAGCAGGAAGAACTTGCCCTTTTATAACTGGACTGATCCCACCCAATGTAGTCTATTACCTCTTAAAAGTCCCACTTCTTAACACTGCAGTGATGGCAATAAATTTCAACATGACTTTTGAAGAGGGCATTCAAACCAAGCAGCCTTATTGAAAAAGATAATATTGATAATTACACTATTTGAAATATGGACATCTACTTTTCATCATCATGGGATACAAGGTATTCAAAGATACTGTCCAACTGCAGAGCAACTGCATGAAGCAATTTGAGGATATAAAAGGTCACCAGGCATATGATTTTTTTCTCTCTTTCCCAGTTTTCAACATAGCAGAGCTGGAGAAGAATGCCTTACAAAGGTAGCCTGGGCTTCTCAAATAAGCAAGACACAATCAAAGAAGGATTCCTTATTTTATATGGTATTATTCTTATTCTTGCAAGGATTTTATCTTATGTTTTCAAGAATATGAACAGAACTTTCCCTGATGAAGACAGACAAATGGCTAACAAATATTCGAAAAAATGCTCATCATCCTTGATCTTCAGAGAAATGCAAATCGAAACCACCCTGAGATATCACCTAACCCCAGTGAGAATGGCCCACATCACAAAGACTCAAAGCTGCAGATGCTGGTGTGGATGTGGAGAGAAGGGAACTCTTTTACACTGCTGGTGGGACTGCAAACTAATACAACCTTTTTGGAAGGAAGCAGAGGCAATCCTCAAAGAACTCAAATTAGACCTCCCATTTGATCCTTCAATCTCATTACTAAGCATCTAGCCAGACGGAAAAAAAATCATTTTATCATTAGGACACTGGCACTAGACTGTTTATTGCAGCTCAATTTATAATCATCAAAATGTGGAAACAACCTAAATGCCCACTAACCCAGGAATGGATTAGCAAGCTGTGGCATATGTATATGATGGAATAGTATTCAGCCATTAAAAAAGATGGAGACTTTACATCTTTTGTATTATCCTTTCATAGAGCTGGAACATATTCTTCTTAGTAAAGCATGGCAACAATGGGAAAGCAAGAATCCAGTGTACTCAACTCTAATATGAAACCAGTAGATGATCTAATACATACCCACGTAAGAGAAAAACTCAGATCAATTCAAGGTGGGGCTGTGGGGGAATGAGGGAGTGAGGAGGGGCAAGTTGGAGGTCACGGTGTATGCCACACCTCTTGGAGGTGGGACATAATTATGAGGGACTTTACCTAACAGATACAAACAGTGTAACCTAATTCTTTGTACCCGCAATGAACCTGAAACAATTTTTAAAAAGAGAATTCCTATGCATCTATGCTGAGTAAAACTTACGATGTTTGACCACATACAGCCACACCGACCAATAGATCAACCCCTCGAGAAACACGAGAGCTCAGCGAGAATCACAGGCATAAACACAACTGTGATGACAAAGGTCGAACTGTAGCTGAGAGGGAAATGGAAATTATTCACAAAATGACTCTGGGACAAGTGGTTCCCTATGTGTTAAAGAGTGTCTTAACTCCCACCGTCTATAAAATATCAAGTAATTAGGGACTAAAATCTCTCTTATAAACTGTAAAATAGTAGAGGAAAATGTCTAACTATTGAGATTTCTTAAACAAGACACAAGACACACAAAAAACCCATAAAAATATTTGACTACACTAAAATTTAAATTTTATACTCCTCACAAGAGCCATAAAGAAAATTAAAAGTCAGGCGCAACTTGAGAGAAAATATAGTTCATCTTCAACAACATGAGTTTGAACTTCCCAGGTCCACTGAAACTCAGATTTTATACCACCTGTAACACTCCTGAAACAGCAAGACCCACCCCCGTCTTCCTTCTCCTATGCCACCCAACAATGATGAGAATGAAGACCTCTGTGATGGCCCACTTACAGTTAATGAACAGTAAACATATGTTCTCTTTATTATGAGTTCCCTAAACACTTTACTTTCTTTAGTTTACTTTAATGTAAGAATAGAGTATGATACACACACACACACACACATTTATAATACATACAAAATATGTGTTAATTGACTGTTTGTGCCATCATGAGGCTTCCAGTCAACAGTAAGCTATTAGTAGGTAAGATTCTGGTGAGTCAAAAGCAAATATAAATTTTTGACTTCCCAGGAGGTAGACACTCCTAACCCCACATTCTTCAAAGGTCAACATTATTTGCCACAAAACTTGTTTAATGGAACATCTTTTGCATTGAGGATATTAAATTGTTTTTTCAGTTATATATTCTGTAAATAAAAGTAAATCACCTTTTTAAATACCTATGTTAGTATGTATATTTAACATTTACAATTTCCGTCTGCATAATGTAGTATACAGAACATTACACACAATATATCTATGAAAGTTTAAAGTATGAGTTTTAAAATTTCTTATCCATAATCTCACGGGTACAAGCAGAGTACAGCTCCTCTTCCCAAGCAACTGCTGTAGGGAGAAATCATATTGTTATTGCTGCACTGGTTCCCTTTCCAGCAGCCTGGGAAGCTCTGCTCTCTGTCAGACTTAGCTTTGGAATTGGGAGAGGGCTCAGCTGCCCATACAGCTGCCCATACAATCAACCGATGCTGACCTCATTTTAGGCTAATTCTTTTTTGAACCTGACATGTCTATTTACATGCTATGATATTCATTAAATGACCTGCCTAGATGAGGTTGGATCAACATTGTGCCTAACGATAATATTGCAAGACTAAAACATTGGAGTCATAACGTTTTTAACTTCCCTGTGTGATCATCACTCAAATAATGGCAACTTAGTGAGATTATATATTTATAAAATCATTTACAAGTTATGTGAATGAATGATTGTAAAGTCCTATCACTAATTATGCATTCTAATTTATACTTAGTAGTTGGTGATTAATGTTAAAAGTGTTAACAAAAATGTCTAAATTTTAAGTCTTTGTGTTCTTATTTTCGTATCTCCTTTTATATCCTTGTAAGTGGTCCTAAGCAACTGAGTGGAAATAGCATTAGTTGCTCAACATAAATAAATTTCTTAATCATTTAATATTTTGCACAAATTTATAGATAGGTAAGTAGATACTAATGGCAGATTCAATCAATCTATATTGTTTTCTCACTTTGTCAAACAAATCAATATCTCAGAAGGCCATCAACAGTTCAAAAATTGCACATTTCACTATGTTAAGTGAAATAAGCCCAATGCGGATAAATTTGGCATGTTCTCACTCGTATGCAGGAGTGAGAAATGCCGATGTCTCAGAAGCAGAGGACAGAACAATAGCTATCAGAGCCTGGGAAGGGTGTGTCAGTGGGCAGTGGGAATAAAGGGAGTTTGGTCAATAAGTACAAATATACAGTTTGAACCAAAGTATGAGTTCTAATGTATGAAGCACAGTAGGGTGCCTATTCTTAGCAATAATGCATTATATAGTTTGAAGCAGCAAGAAGAGAAAACTTAAAATGCCCCTAACACATAGAAATGATAAAGTCAAGGTGACGACTACCTCATTCAGCCTTGCTTGATCATTACATATTCTATGCATGTAAGGTAATATCACGTGGACCCTATAAATATGTAAAATAGCATATATCAATAAAATAAATAAACATTGCATAATTAAGAGAATTGTCAGCATAAAGGGGAAACCAACATAAATAAATAGTATATTTAAATTCAGTATTAGTAAATTATTATGCTAATACTAATAATGCTTGGCACTCTACAGTTTGTCATATCTATTAACACATACTATTTGATTAACGAAAGAGCAAATCCCAAGATACCTCCCTAGAACTCTCATAGAAATAACTCATTTTATTCCTTCAAAACCTGTGTATATTTACCATTGCCAATAATCCATCTGATTTCCTGCCAATGAAATTTCTTAGTCCTTATTCATATGGTTCTTCATCTAGTTATTGCACTCCCCCCCCAATCCACTATCTTATTCAAGCCCTATTCCTTCCTTTCCAATGTCACTGTATGTTCTGTGCTTTCAGGGTAATATAAGAAATAACAATTTCAAACTCAAACCCTTTGTGCCTATAAATTTTAAAGTGCCACACAATACTATCTTTCTCCATCTTTGGTGAAATAATGCCTTAAAACCATTAAACTGCATATTTCTCTTAGATTTAAAATCCCACACAGAATATCTCTATCACCATGATAGAAAATACATATTTAGAAACTTAATTTGTGTCTGATTATAATTAGATATTTTACTTGAAAGTAAATAAAATTCCAAATACAATCACATATATGACAACATGATAATTACTAATCATATGTACCTATAATGATTACTTTCATGAAGAATATTTAACATTAGTTATTCTTAAAATAACTTTTAAAATTTAATTATAAAATCATCATGTTATAGGAATAAAGCCAAAAGAAAAGATTCAGAATATTTGTTAAAGAATATTTTGGTTTGGTTTTATAGATTCTACCTGCTTTCATTTGCCACTGCAAAAACAAGGATTCTGATTAAAAATCAAAGATTTTACTTTGATGAAACACTCATTAATAAGAACAACCACAGAAATTTGTTACCGTACACCCTAATAAAAAGCATAGAGATAATATAATATGATTACGATTAATAGTATAAAAGGCCAACAAGAACCTTCTTTGGTTATTTGGGTGCAGTTAAAAGATAAGAATCATAGGTGCGAAGTCTAGATGTCAACACGGTACGTGCCAGACCATTCTAAATGTTCACAGGCATTAAATTGCTGCAGTCTTAATGTGTATGATCATTAATCTCAGTGATCAGATGAGAAAACTAAGGCATAAAATGTTTACAATTCTTGCTTAAGGTCATACGTGTGTACTGAGTAACAAAGCTGAAATTCAAATCCAGAAAACATGTCTTTATGGTCTATCTGAGCTTTTCATGCCACACTGAAAAGTACTTTTGCTGGTTGAATATTTGTCCAGGTAATCTCTGTGGCACAATAGAATATTGGTGCTTATATTCCTCTAGTGCAGTGGTTCTCAACCTTCCTTATGCCGCGACCCTTTAATACAGTTCCTCATGTGCTGGTGACCCCCAACCATAAAATTATTTTCGTAGCTACTTCATCACTGTAATTTTGCTACTGTTATGAATCGTAATGCGAATATCTGATATGCTGGAGACCCTGGTCACGACCCACAGGTTGAGAACCGCTGCTCTAGTGCTGTGCCGACATCAGGCACTCAGAACATTTGATTGCCAATGGGAAAATACTGCTCCACGTAAACTAAATGTATCCAAAAAACACATATTGTGAAACATCCTGTTTTTTTTTTTAATGGACATACAAGCAAGCAAAAGATGGTGATTACTATAAATGGAATTAATCACCCACAGATCAATTTAAATCACATAACTTCATTCTATCTACTTGACTAACATGACTGAACAAGACCAGAAGGCAGGGATGATCCTTCTGACTGTTACACTGAAGGAAGATCAGCAGCCCAGCCCTGACGCAAAATACTTACGGCACTGGACTTTTCTTTAGCTTTCTTTCCTACCTTACCATTTTTCAAACAATAACCCTAAAAGCTAGTGTGTTTGGCGAAGTTTCATCACCATTTATAATTACAAATAATATGGCTCAGCACCTGCTTCTCAGTGGCTAGGGCTCCAGTCACATACACTGGAGCTAGAGGGTTCGAATCCAGCCCGGGCCTGCCAAACAGGAAGGCCAAATACAACCAAAAGTAGCCGGATGTTGTGGCGGGGGCCTGTAGACCCAGCCACTTGGGAGACTGAGGCAAGAGAATTGCTTAAGCCCAAGAGTTTGAGGTTGCTGTGAGCTGTGACGCCACGGCACTCTTCTGAACGTGACATAGTGAGACTCTTGGCTCAAAAAAATAAAATGAAATAAAATAAAATTACAAATAATAACAGATTGCTGTTTAGGTCAATATATGAATATTTGGAGACAGAATATAGATGGAAAAAATTATTCTGTATTCGAAAACATAGGAAACCTGACAGAGACAGAAAGACAAAATGGATGGATGGGTGAATTAGACATATATTGTTTAATCTGTACATACCTTTGCTCTAAGAGGTTTACAAAAATACAACCAATACACTAAAATGTCACTACTCATAGTGATGAATTAATAAAAGCTGCATAGTAATTTTAGTAGTGCTTGTCCATAGGAGATCGTCAAATAAATGGTCAATTGAATTCAACTTCTAAAAACGTGTTATATTAGAGCAATACCTCTCAAATCTTTCCACAAAATTTTCTTCTTAACATAGGAAAGTAAATATATACAAAAAGAATTTAAATTGCCTTTATATTGGCACATTTTAAGTGAGAGCCTAGATCTTTGTGTTAAACCAACTATTTGGAAAGATGTGGGCATATTAGGCACAAGCTCGTGCACACCCTAGATTGCATGCACCTCGCATTGATAAATTCTGTTATGATTTATTAAAAGACCTGCTTGTAATTTATTATTCTATATCTTGTCTCTTTTAGTAGGTCTATGTTTATTTGTTATCTATCTTGTAATTTTGATGTCTGAAGTAGACTTTTCAAATCACTAAAAATTCTTGAATCAAATGAAGAAAATATCTCTAACTGCTCGATTCTTAAGCACAATAAATATTCACAAATGAATATTAACATTTACCAATCCTATTCCATGCATTGGAGATATAGTACAGAACACAGCAGATAACAAATCTTGCTATGAAGTTTATATTTTAGAGAAGTGAGACTCTGTGTAAATGTGTGCAAGGGTGTGTTTAGCTGGTGATAAATTTGATAAAAAATAAAGCTCATAATGTTGAAATGGGTAAGAAGGGTGGCAGGAAAGGGCTAAAAGAGTCGGTACTTTTGAATAAGGGTTTGAAACATTTATGGCGCAATAGAAAATAAATGGGGAACAAAATACCAAGGGAACAAAGAGCCAGATACAAGTGTGTAAGGGAAAGATGCATGAACTATGTTCCTAGCACAGCAAAGAGGTGAGTGTTACAGCTGGTAGGGAAGTAACTGGAGATGAGATCAGAAATAGTCAGATTGTATGTTGCCTTGAAGGCAAGTGGAAGGACTTTGGTTTTCTTTTATTAAAATCAGAATGAATCCTGAAATCCTAGCAATCTGGGAGGATCGGGTGGATGAATCATTGAGCTCAGGAGTTCAAGACCACCCCGGTAAAAGTGAGATCCCCTTCTCTACTAAACATAGAAAAACTAGCCAGGTGTGGTGGCACAAGCCTATAATCTCAGCTACTTGGGAGGCTAAGGGAAAGAGCATTGCTCAAGCCCAAGAGTTTGAGGTGGCTGTAAACTATGATACCATTGCACTCTACCCAGGGTGAGAGAGTGAGACTCTGCTAAAAAAAAAAAAAAAAAAAAAAAAAAAAGAAAAGAAAAGAAGGAAAGGGAAGGGAAGGGAAGGGAAGGGGGAAAAAGGGAACCAATGGAGAATTTGAGCTATGGAAGGGCTTTGTCTGACTTATATGCAATGAGAAATACCACCCTGGGCACAGTGTT